>BSBK01003817.1:490000-620478 GCA_027943335.1 Chamaecyparis obtusa | reverse complement strand
TCTTTTCTCCCTTTTTCTTGTTTACATAGGGTGTACGCCTATTTAAGACTATGCATAACATCTTTTTTATTTTGTATAGGGTGTACTCCCTATAGCACACTTGCGCTATGTAAAACTAGAAGAAATAGTCTTATTTGCCAAGGATCTCGTGAAAGAGGCCCAATTTTTTCTTATGATGTCTGAATTCTGCATTTTCTCCGACAAGTTTTCACTTTTCATGGTGTTAACAGTGACAAATCAACATCGTTTTGCACCATCGTGAAAGTCAATTATTGGAATAAAAAAGACAAAAAGAGATTGAGGTAAGTTTTTTATTTTTTTACATGTCAAATGTGAATAAAGAGTGTTTTGGTTTATAATTGGTATGATATAGACTTGTTCAATACATAACTTGATATAAGTGTAATAAATTTATATTATAATTTTTTCATATTGTAAGAGGTTTATATTATAATTTGACTTATTGGTTTACATTTATATTATATTTTTTAAAATTGTAATCAATTGATATGTAGAAATCATCATCATGCCAAGGAAATGAGCAAAGAATTTAACACCAGAAGAGCATGAAAGAGACAAAGAGAAGAAAAGGGAAAGAATGAGACAACTTCGTGAAGAAAAAAAATTAGATACCATAGAAGAAGATTTTTCTTTGGATGAGGAACATGAAACATCAATACAAAGTAAGAGAGAATTGGAATTGGAATAAAAAAGACAATGAATGAGAAACTTGCATGCAATGAGACAATTGAATTATGTAGATGCGGGGGACATCATCTACGAGTTCCCAAGTTCAAGAGACATCATCATACAATGTTTGAGGCACACCATTGTCTACTTTCAAAGGTGTGGGCACACTCTTCTATCATGATGAAGGCACACCATTATCTACATCCCAAGGTGTAGGCACAACATCGTCTCATGTTGAAGGCACTCAAGATGGTATGCAATTCACACATAATCTTTTTGATGCTCCTAGAATTATTAAATATAGAAAAACCAAAATATTTGATTGATATTGATACTAACATTTTGCAAGCAATGCCTGACAAGATTCCCAAGCATACTTGTCAAAGAAATGCTAATCATATTTGGAGATCTTTTTTTTGAGAATTTAAACATGATAGGAAGATGTCAACTATTTGTTGAAATGATGAGAAATCTGAAATTTAGGCCCATCATGAAGATTCTTGGGCTAAGAATGATGGACGAGTCAAGTGAAAAATCTATTGTAAAGAATCTAATGACTGCATATGAGAGTGTGGGTTCTACATCACGCACAAAAGATAGTAATGTCACACAACGTGTACTTACATCGACGATAGTAAGCACTCAAATGAAGAAATCTCGACTGATTAGAAAGATAAGCAAAACATTGAAAATAAGTAGAAAGTCTCTAATGAGAGCCCTAGGAAGGCGTCAAAGAGTGGAAGATCCAAATAGAAATGAGTTATGGGCATTTTCCGGTAGACTACCATGAAAAGATAAAGCAATTGTTGAAGCTTTGAAATCCTTGATTGAAGAATTTTGGAAGAATAATACATGGGTATCTCCTAATCAAAGAGATGTTGTAAGAAGGAGGATTGATATTCAAATTCGTGTTCCATATCCAAAACATTTTTTGGATTCAACTCAAACACAATTCTTTGCAAAATTTATGCATACGTATCCTCAAATTAAAATTAGTTAGAGATATTTTAAAATGTGGTAAACCTTTTTATGTCAAGATATATCACACATGCACAACTTGTTGTTGTAGGGTACATATTGAATTTTCTAACCATTTTGAAGTTTATAGGAATATATGTGTAGGTTTGCACTCTAACAATGTTTTCCAGGATTGTAACATAAATGTCCCACCTAGATCTTCAAGGGAATTAATATCTACCATTTTATGTGAAAGAGTGGATGGTCAACAATTTTACAAGCTCTCATGCTTAAATGGTACATGCATAGATTGCGGAGGTTTGCGACGTTTGCCAATTTGTTACATATGGAGAGTACGCATGCAATCCATAACGAAATAGTGGAATTTGGAAAATATAAGACCATGACATACAATCTAAAAGATGGAAAAGAGGCTAAAAGATGTGATTTAGTAATTGAAAAAATTCCAGTGTATCAGTTCATGGACATTTTTTGTAAAAAAAATTATTTATGAGTATGCAAGGCATACACATAGAGCATGATGGTTGGATATGCAATTCAAGTTGTGTAAGGACACATTCCCACTTGATACCATTATTTTAGTTGTGGACTTTGTAGAGAACTACACACCACAACCACAGAATGAGGTGCAAGAAAAGTATTACAGCTCTCAATAGGTTGCTATATTTGTTCATATAGCATTCATGCATGCACCAGATAGTACAGAGGAGAATAGGAAGATATTGAGGGAGTATCATTTTTATATCAGTGATGATCACTCACATTCTACAGAGTTTGTACATGGTTGCTTTCAACTATTTTATGGTCATTTGGCAAACAGGGGCATACAATATCATCGACATATCATTTGGTCAGATAATTGTGCATCCCAATTCAAGAATTCAGAGATGTTTTATTGGTTGTCCAGGATGCATAAGATTACTGGAATTCAATATATGTGGAATTTCACAGAGGCCGGTCATGGAAAGGGAGAGCACGATGGCGCAGGTGCATGTATTAAAAGAGCCTTAGCACGTGAAGAATTAAAGTACAAAGACAAAGAAACATTGTCAGATGCAAGATGTATTGTCCAGTGGTGTAACGCTACAATGGGTCTAGGTAATGAAGGTGAGTCTACGATTCATAGATTTTTTTGGTTGATGGATGAAACTAACATTGCACCATATGAGGATTGTTGTACATTGACAGGATCGAGTGAGCTACACTCTTTTAGAAGTTGTAATGTAGGTTCATGGAGTATCCACACATGACATATGGTGTGCTTTTGTTCATCATATGTAGATGAAGATTGGGATGGGTGTGAGTCAAACGAATGGGTTGATGAATGGTATACATGTGTTTTGAGTCCACTTGCCTCCTATCATCCCCATGAATCACTACAACTGATAGAAATGGAATCATCCATTGACTTTGATCACTTATCTGATCTAGTACAACCAGGTTTTTATTTTCCACATACAAATAATCTCAAATTTAGTACTTTATCATAAATATTTAGTAAACTAATGTCCTCATTATGTTTATATCATTACAGGCCATGTTTTTGATGTTATTGCACCTGAAGACAATGAAGAAGGGACATATTATTATTTGTGTTGTTGTGTAGAGGCAAAAAAGAAATTGGATCACTCGGTTATTGATGGTGAAGAATTAGAATACTTTATAGGAGCAGTGGTTGTAACTGGTACATGGCTTAGACGGTATGCTATGAAGAACCCTAGGTTGTGGTTGTTTGAGGATTGGGAGACACATAGAAAGATTATTCATTATTCAAACCTCGTCATTGCATCAAATGTCCACTTAATCAGATATGGGGGAAGAACACAAAATAAAACTCTTTGGAAGGTTCGTGAGTCAGACCACGAGGTAATACTTCAGACAATCAAGGGGTAGGGCAGACCCAATTAGTTCATTGGACTAAATGGAGATAAAAAATATCATAACATGTCAAATTTATATAGTACTGTAAATTGGGGGGACTGTAAATTGCTCATGAATTACCTCGTATGTAGAATGGGAAGTTTGTAACATTTAATGACAACCTTTCTCTTCTATTTTTTGGGGCAATACCGGAAGGTTTTCTCTGCTCAACTCTTTCCTCTGGTGTAAAAATATTTCTCATTATTAATAAATTTTTTTTTATAATATAAATCTTATAATTTAGGTGACCAACTCCTTGGAGGTCCACAAATAGACCCATTAATTTCCCAAATTGGTTCATTAGCAGGCAAAGAATTTGGTCATGCACTTCATTCTAGCACCATAAATATTTCTATTAGAAATGACTATTCGTCAATGGCCTTGCATTTACGGGACTTGGGCATTATACTTGAAATGTAAGTTCATTGCCACCTTTGGCAAGGCAGTCTCACTCCTCATTTTACAACAAAGGGCAGCCATCTATGGTCCAAGGTTTTAATTCAGCTGACAAGTGGAGAGCTTCTCAAGGTACTGATCTCTTTCTTAGAGAAGTTCCTGCTTCATCTCAAGGTTCTCATTTAGGTGACCAAATACTTTGAGGTCCACAAATAGACCCATAAATTTCCCAAATTGGTTCATTAGCAGGCAAAGAATTTGGTCATGCACTTCATTCTAGCACCACAAATATTTCTATTAGAAATGACTATTCGTCAATGGCCTTGCATTTATGGGACTTGGGAATTATCCTTGTGTATCATCTTAAAATGGAAGCACTTCCATGTTAAGAGTGTTTATCCCTCCGAATAAGTGGTTTGGGGTCATGTTGAGTGCCTTGATCGGGTCTTTGCATATATTTGGCTTTCTCCCTGATTTCCACTTCTTCTCGACACTTGATTTCTTCCTTCTAGGTGAAATTAGGGTTAGGATCTCAAGGATTCTCCTTAATTTCCCTCTTCCATGGCTCTATTTTCTAGGTAGGATTTAGAAATAGCTCCTCTTGGCCTTCATCACAATAATCATAGGATTTTATGTCTATCCCTGGCATTTTGTCCTGTTCTGATATCATTTCTAGGTTTCTGGGCATCCCCGGGACCTCTTGACCTGGTTCTGACTGAATTTGGGCCTAGGGTCAGATTTGAGGTCGAACCTGACTAGGTCAGGTCCAACCTCAATTTTTCCCCCCTCATTCAAATTTCCAGAATCCTAGATTTTTGGGCATCAACCTTTCGAGATATTTATTTTCCCGCCTCCGGGTTGGCCATTTCGGGTTTCCGGATGGTAAATCCTTTAATTGCATTTAATCTAGGTATATTTTCTAAAGGTTAGGACCTAATTGGGATTTAATTCTCTAAGGTGGCCCCTCTAGAGGATTGTGCCCTAGTTCACTATAAAAGGAGGCCTTCCTCTCTCATTTTCATCATCAAGTTTTGTGAGAATATCTCTCAATCAAGTTTTTTTTATGCTCCAACACTCTCAAGATCTCAAGGTGATCAAGCAAGCATCCATTCAAGCATTCAAGTCCTCTTCTCCATCTAAGTTCTCCATTGAAGATAAAGGATTCAAGCATTCAATCCATTGAAGGGATTTGGTTCAAGCATTCAAGATTCATCATTCAAACCCTAGATCTAGCCATCATGATGGTGTGATCTTCCTTCAAGATCCTTTGTTCATCTTCAAGATCCATTTCATTCTTCCTTCAAGGTGGATTCCAAGCATACAATCATGGAGGTTTGATTTACATTTATTGTTTTATTCAAGCTTTCATATCAATATACTTGTTTACATTCAAAATACAATTACATATCTATTGAATTGCATAGCTTCATTGTTAGATCCTTTTCTACTACTTGCTAGCATTCCTATTTCAATTTCAATATTAAGGTTGATTCCAAACCGGGGTTTGACCAAGGCAAACCCCTCAAACAAACAACAAAAACCCTCATTTTCTTGCAGGTACAGGTGCAAAATTTTGGATATGAGAGCGAATTTGGATGCCCTTTTCGGCAAACTTCTAAGATCTGTGAATAGAATTCAAATCGGACTTCAAATAAAGAATTTAGTATTTGACCTTTTATGATGGTCAAACCCGACCTGAGCTTATCTTGGAGAAAGATTTCTAGGTTTTCTCTGTCTCGGCATTTCCAGTCCAGAACAGGTTGCAGAATTGCCCGAAAGTATACACAGACATCAGAATTTGACATTTTCCAGATTTGCCCTAATTTGAGGTTAGTATTTGTATTTCAATTATTCCAAATTCCACGCATAATTTCATTCATAGGGAAATATTGGATTTACTCTCTCTCTCTCTCTCTCTCTCTTCCATATTCCTCATAAATTGATTCGATTGTGTATTAACCTCTTGTTTGATCAAATTGGATCTCTTCTTTGGGAATTTGGGTTTGAGAATAGATCTCATATTCCGCCCCCCTTTTACATCTGAATAGAGGTGAATCCATTTTACCACTATTCATTTTGGTGAACCCGACATACTTACTCTCCTTTATTTTGTGGAATTAGATGCCCTATTGTGTTAGATTTTAGATCCTTTCTTGCATTTAGATTAGATCTAGTTTATGCTCTTGCATTTTAAAATTCAAAAAAAAAAATAAAAAAAAAAAATTATATATTCAATAAAATCCAAAAATGTTTCTTGCATTTCATTTTCTATGGCGATTGTTAAGATGCTTTGGTGTGTAGTTATGTTCTTTATTACTCTTCTTTTAGCATCTCTTTATAATACCTATGATGTTTATGAGAGTATCATTCACTTCATTATGTTGATGACCCTTCACTTTGCTCTTGCTTATGCTTTTGTGAAGTTGACCGACACTAGTCTGCCTACATTTAAAACCTTAATTAAAGATTTATGTGGTAGTCTTATTAATCTTTGGATTATGTGAAGAATTTGGTAGATGATACACCATCTCCTAATCTTCCTAATCCTAATCCTATCAATCCTAATCCTAATCCTATCAATCCTAATATTAATCCTAATCCTAATATTCCTAATCCTAATTTGATACCTAATTCTCCATCTGTTCATCCTCGCTCTTCCCATACTTATGATGGGATTCAAGCTATCATTCAGGATACAGATGTGCAAGATTTCTTTGATTTACCGTCTCCTCTGATTCATGATGATATTAAAGGAAAGGGTAAAGAAACTTCTTCAAAACCTATTATCCCACCTTATGCGACCTTTACTCATGAGCATGATAAACAATCACCTCATGTAGAAGCTTTACATAATATGTACACTACTGAATATAATATGGTGACTAAACAAGGTTATAAAGGTTTAGGGCTAGGATTTAATGAGCATGGTATTAGGTTTCCAGTTCATATACCCCCTAAACCGAATATGTATGGTGTTGGGTGTTCAAAATATCAAGTTAAGGTAGGTGATGCTAAACATCATCCTCCTCTCCCCACACCTATCTTAGATAACCCTAATACTCGCCAAGAAATTGCTAAGAAGGTATATGTTGAGCTAATGAATTCCAAGAAAGAAATCTTTAGACCTATGCCGATCGATGCTTTACACAAATATAAATGTCCTTTTCATTATAGTAACAAACACTTACTTGCTGATTGTAAACATTTCAAGTTATATGTTAGAGAAAGAGTTGCTTTATGAATTATATCTCACTCTCATGCAGTTTTACAATTCCTTCATAATTTTGATATAGGGGATTCCCCTCCTTTAGATATAATGTAGATGTTCTTTCCCTCTTGTCTCCGGACTAGGGGGCAAGAGGTGTTTCTTCATCCAGTCTCCTCGAATCCATTAGGTCTTTTATAAGGGCTTAATTGGTATTCTTTCCCTTCTATTTTTCTATGGCTTTGTATTATGTTTTTAATCATCCATAGAATATATATTTTCTTTTTAAGATATCTTTGCTAGAGACATTTGTTTTTCAAAAATATCCCCTGTCTCTATCTCTAGGGAGCAAGGTAATTCTTTCTTTCTCTTTGTCTAGGGAGTTTCTTTCCTTAAGCTTAGTGGTATTTGTTTATATTGCAATATTATTTCAACATATTGATAGATGTTTTGACTATGGATAACCTTCTTATATGAGAAGTTGTTGTCCTAAGTCATCACTTCTTCTCTATGTTGCAAATTATGCTCTTTATAAACTCTCACCCTTGCTTTGGTGTTAGAGTTGTTTCCCTCATTCCAAAGATCCCTCTTCCTCTTCTTTGCAGGGGGCTTGGTGATTGAATCTTTGTTCCCTCCTTTTTGAAAGTTGATATTTTATCTAAATTAGTCCTCTTTGGTGGCGGTCTTGTTGATAAGATCTCTTTCATTTGAGGATCCTTTTCCATGAGTGACATATCCTTTTCATGATTATCTATGCTATTGGATGTAGGGGTCAATGTCCCTCACTAGGGATATAGTATACATTATTGTAAATAGGATATCTCCTTGCTTTGTGAAGTAGGTATCCTCTTCCATCTTTGTCCTACACTTGGGGGGCAGTGATGCCATTTCCTTCTATCTTTCTGGGATTCACCTCTTTCCTTGGGTAAGCAGTATCTATCTATTATGTGACATCCAATCATACATAAAAATTTTGGTTTGCATTGAGGACCAATGTCCTTGATAACAACCTCTTTTATTGTTTGACATTGGGTTTCCATGTTTGATATATCTCTCACCTTGGAAACTGAATAGTGTGCTATCCCTCATAAGGGTTACTTTCTTTTCACTTCTTGCATGATATCTCTTTACATTCGTCCCTTCCATGGCCTCATAGGAGCTATGACCTTCTTGGCTTGGTGTTGATTAAGGATATTGTCTTGATGCTGAAGAAGGCTTTATCCTTGTTCCTTTCTTTCCTTAACATGTCAAAATAGTATGTTTTTGCCATATTAAGGAGGGGGGCATATATAGGGCCTCCCTTGTACTATCATTTTTTTTAGTTTTATATTCTAAATCTTGGAAGGTAACGCACATAAGTTGCTAAATCCTGAAAAGACACGCATTTATATGCTAAATCTTCCAAAGGTAACTCACATAAGTTGCTAAATCCTGAGGAGACACACATTTTTCAAATTTTTCAATATGCTAAATCCTCTGAAGGTAATGCACATAAGTTGCTAAATCCTGAAGGGACACACATTTCCAGTTTCAAATATGCTAAATCTTGGAAGGTAACACACATAAGTTACTAAATCCTGAAAAGACATGCATTCATATGCTAAATCTTCCAAAGGTAACACACATAAGTTGCTAAATCCTGAGGAGACATGCATTTCATATTCATAGTGACACAAGAAGGTGGATCTATGGGTATTCCAAAAGCCATCAGAAGATGCATTACATTTGCAAGCACAATTTATGGGTGAACCTATTGGGCTCTCCCTCCAGGGTGATTCATGGTAAGGTGGACATCTTACTGGGCGAGGTAATCACTTTCTCTTTTCTCTCTTTTTGCTTTCATGCTAATAGGATGGGATCATGAAGCTATGTTATTTATAGTGTTGTTCTTGTCTTTCTTATGTTAACATTTATACTTTTATGATAGGTTTCCAAATATGATATTAGTATGAGAAATATTTCTTAGCGAGGTTTCTTATGCTAATTGATTTGGGTCGTTTAGTACTAACCCTTGTTCTTTTGACACCCTCATGCATGTATGTCAAGTTAGAATCCTTAGTCTGGGGGCTCATGTCCTTAGCTAAGTGTTATTTTATCTCTTTGCGAAACCACTTGGACCTCCTCTTTCTTTTCCTTTACCAAGAGTTTGCATCGAGTCCATACTCTTGCTAAAGTGGGGACTTAATGTATCGTCTTAAAATGCAAGCACTTCCATGTTAAGAGTGTTTAGCCCTCTGAGTAAGTGGTTTGGGGTCATGTTGAGTGCCTTGATTGGGTCTTTTCATATATTTGGCTTTCTCCCCGCTTTCCAGTTCTTCCCGACACTTGATTTCTTCATTCTAGGTGAAATTAGGGTTAGGATCTTGAGGATTCTCCTTAATTTACCTCTTCCATGGCTCTATTTTCTAGGTAGGATTTAGAAATAGGTCCTCTTGGCCTTCATCATAGTAATCATAGGATTTTATGTCTATCCCTAGCATTATGTCCTATTCTGATATCATTTCTAGATTTCTGGACATCCTCGGGACCTCCTGACCAGATTTTGACTAAATCTAGGCCTAGGGTCAGATTTGAGGTCAAACTTGACTAGGTCAGGATCGAGCTTGAACCTGACTAGGTCAGGTCCAACCTCAATTTTTCCCCCCTCATTCAAATTTCCAGAATCCTAGATTTTTGGGCGTCGGGCTTTCGGGATATTTATTTTCCTACCTCTGGCTTGGCCATTTCGGGTTTCGAGATGGTAAATCATTTAATTTCATTTAATCTAGGTGTATTTTCTAAAGGTTAGGACCTAATTGGGATTTAATTCTCCAAGGTGGCCCCTCTAGAGGATTGTGCCCTAGTTCACTATAAAAGGAGGTCTTCCTCTCTCATTTTCATCATCAAGTTTTGTGAGAACATCTCTCAATCAAGTTTTTTTTATGCTCAAGCACTCTCAAGCTCTCAAGGTGATCAAGCAAGCATCCATTCAAGAATTTAAGTCCTCTTCTCCATCTAAGTTCTCCATTGAAGATAAAGGATTCAAGCATTCAAGCCATTGAAGGGATTTGGTTCAAGCATTCAAGATTCATCATTCAAACCCTTGATCTAGCCATCATGATAGTGTGATCTTCCTTCAAGATCCTTTGTTCATCTTCAAGATCCATTTCATTCTCCCTTCAAGGTGGATTCCAAGCATACAATCATGGAGGTTTGATTTACATTTATTGTTTTGTTCAAGCTTTCATTTCAATATACTTGTTTACATTCAAAATACAATTACATGTCTATTGAATTGCATAGCTTCATTGTTAGATCCTTTTCTACTACTTGCTAGCATTCCTATTTCAATTTCAATATTAAGGTTGATTCCAAACCGGGGTTTGACCAAGGCAAACCCTTCAAACAAACAACAAAAACCTTCATTTTCTTGTAGGTACAAGTGTAGAATTTTGGATCTGAGAGCGAATTTGGATACCCTTTTTGGCAAACTTCTGAGATCTACGAACATAATTCAAATTGGACTTCAAATAAAGAATTTAGTATTTGACCTTTTATGAGGGTCAAACTCGACCTGAGCTCATCTTGGAGAAAGATTTCTAGGTTTTCTCTATCTCAGCATTTCCAGTCCACAACAAGTTGCAGAATTGCCCAAAAGTATACACAGACATCAGAATTTGACATTTTCCAGATTTTCCCTAATTTGAGGTTAGTATTTGTATTTCAATTATTCTAAATTCCAAGCATAATTTCACTCATAGGGAAATATTGGATTTACTCTCTCTCTCTCTCTCTCTTCCATATTCCTCATAAATTGATTCAATTGTGTATTAACCTCTTGGTTGGTCAAATTGGATCTCTTCTTTGGGAATTTGGGTTTGAGAATAGATCTCATATTCCCCCCCCTTTTACATCTGAATAGAGGTGAATCTATTTTACCACTATTCACCTTGAAATGTAAGTTCATTGCCACCTTTGGCAAGGCAGTCTCACTCCTCATTTTACAACAAAGGGCAGCCATCTATGGTCCAAGGTTTTAATTCAGCTGACAAGTGGAGAGCTTCTCAAGGTACTGATCTCTTTCGTAGAGAAGTTCCTGCTTCATCTCAAGGTTCTCATTTAGGTGACCAACTCCTTTGAGGTCCACAAATAGACCCAGTAATTTCCCAAATTGGTTCATTAGGAGGCAAAGAATTTGGTCATGCACTTCATTCTAGCACCACAAATATTTCTATTAGAAATGACTATTCATCAATGGCCTTGCATTTACAGGACTTGGGCATTATCCTTAAAATGTAAGTTCATTGCCACCTTTGGCAAGGCAGTCTCACTCCTTATTTTACAACAGATAGACCCATTAATTTCCCAAATTGGTAAAAGGGTAGATGCAATTTTGGAAAGAGTATCCCAATTGAAGAGTAATGGAAATTCCAGTGAGTATGAAGTTATTGCAGATCCAATGGGTGTATCTCCTCCACTGAAAAATATAACTACTTCCAAAGACTTGAGTTTAAATGGAGACTATCTGTTCCTAAACATGCACCAGTCCAGCAGATGAACCAGATGTTGCTTGAGCAAAGAAGATAGTGGTGTCAGAACTTAAAGTGTTCCTCAGCTGAAATGGCCAACATTGCATATCTTTCCAACGGTCGGTCGTAGCATCAAACAATCTATTCCAACAACTCTGGATGGTTGGGTAAACACTATTGGCAACCTCGTTCACCACACACAGTCGTTCGATCCCCGTCGATGACTCCGTGCTGAAGTGTCCCTCAAGGTCCCTTAAGCATGGAATCAACGATCTTTGTGGGGTCATATCTCAGAGCTCATGCAAGGTAGAATCGATCCATTAGTTGCTACGACTGTGTTGTCGGGGCCTACAAAAGCCTGTCTCGGTTTTCAGAGATTCAACTTCGTTTAAATTTGGAAACACATTCTCGGTCGGTGTCAGAACTCAAGGTGTTCCTCAGCTGAAACGACCAATGTTGTGTACCTTTCCAACCATCGGTCGTAGCATCGAACCATCTATTCCAACAGTTCTAGATGGCTAGGTAAACGCTAGTGGCAACCTTGTTCGATACACATATTCGTTCGATCCCCGCCAATGACTCCGTGTTGAAGTGTCCCTCAAGGTCCCTTAAGCATGGAATTGATGATCTTTGCGGGGTCATATCTCAGAGTTCATGTGAGGTAGAATGGATCTATCAGGTGCTACGAGACCGTGTTGCCGGGGCCTACAAAAGCCTATCTCAGTTTTTGGAGATTCAACTTGGTTTAAAATCGGCAACACATTCTCGGTCGGTGTCAGAACTTAAAGTGTTCCTCACCTGAAATGGCCAACATTGCATATCTTTCCAACCGTCAGTCATAGCATCGAACTGTCTATTCCAATAGCTCCGAATGGCCAGGTAAACACTAGTGGCAACCTCATTCACCACACATAGTCGTTCGATCCCCGCCGATGACTCTGTGCTGAAGTGTCCCTCAAGGTCCCTTAAGCATGGAATCAAAGATCTTTGCGGGGTTGTATCTCAGAGATCATGTGAGGTAGAATGGATTTGTTAGTTGCTATCAGACCGTGTTGCCAGGGCCTACAAAAGCTTGTCTTAGTTTTTGGAGATTCAATTTCGTTTAAAATCGGCAACACATTCTAGGTCGGTGTCAGAACTCAAAGTGTTCCTCAGCTGAAATGGCCAATGTTTCATATCTTTCCAATCATCATTCGTAGCATCAAACAGTCTATTCCAATAGCTTTGGATGGCCGGGTAAACGCTAGTGGCAACCTTGTTCACCATGCATAGTCGTTTGATCCCCGCCGATGACTCCGTGCTGAAGTGTCCCTCAAGGTCCCTTAAGCATGGAATCAATGATCTTTGTGGGGTTGTATCTTGGAGCTTGTGCAAGGTAGAATGGATTCGTCAGTTGCTACGGGACCATGTTGTAAGGACCTACAAAATTCTATCTCAGTTTTTGGAGATTCAACTTCATTTAAAATCGGCAACACATTCTCTGTTGATGTCAGAACTTAAGGTGTTCCTTAGTTGAAATAGCCAACGTTGCGTATCTTTCCAACTATCGGTCGTAGCATCGAACAATATATTCCAATAGCTATGAATGGTTGAGTAAGTGCTAGTGGCAACCTCATTCACCATGCACAGTCGTTCGATCCCCGCCGACGACTCTGTGTTGAAGTGTCCCTCAAGGTCCCTTAAGCATGAAATTGATGATCTTTGTGAGGTGCTATGGGACCATGTTGTCAAGGCCTACAAAAGCTTGTCTCAATTTTTAGAGATTCAACTTTGTTTAAATTCGACAACACATTCTTGGTTGGTGTCAGAATTCAAAGTGTTCCTCAGTTGAAACGGCCAACGTTGCGTATCTTTCCAACCATCGGTCGTAGCATCAAACTATCTATTCCAACAGCTTTGAATGGTCAGATAAATGCTAGTGGCAACCTTGTTTAGCACCCATAGTCATTCGAACCCCGCCAATGACTCCGTGTTGAAGTGTCCCTCAAGGTCCCTTAAGCATGAAATCAGCGATCTTTGTAGGGTCATATCTTGGAGCTCGTGCAACGTAGAATCAATCCATCAAGTGCTACAAGACCATGTTGCTGGGGCCTACAAAAGCCTATCTCAGTTTTTGGAGATTCAACTTCATTTAAAATCGGCAACACATTCTTGGTCGGTTTCAGAACTTAAGGTGTTCCTCAATTCAAACGGTCAACATTGCGTATCTTTCAAACCGTCAGTCGTAGCATCAAACCGTTTGTTTGAACAACTCCAGATGGTGGGGTAAACACTAGTGGCAACCTCATTCACCATGCATATTCATTCGATCCCCTCCGACAACTCCATGCCGAAGTGTCCCTCAAGGTCCCTTAAGCATGGAATCGACGATCTTTGCGGGGTCATATCTCGGAGCTCGTGTGAGGTAGCATCGATCTATCAGTTGCTACAAGATCATTTTGCTAGGGCCTACAAAATTTTGTCTCAATTTTCAGAGATTCAACTTCTTTTAAAATCGGCAACACATTCTCGATCAATGTCAGAACTCAAAGTGTTCCTCAACTCAAACGGCCAAAGTTGCATATCTTTCCAACCGTCGGTCAGAGCATCGAACCATCAGTTCTAACAGCTCCAAATGGTCAAGTAAACGCTAGTGGCAACCTCATTCGGCATCCACAGTCATTCAAACCCCACCGACAACTTCGTGCTGAAGTGTCCCTCAAGGTCTCTTAAGCATGAAATCAATGATCTTTGCAGGGTCATATCTTGGAGCTCATGCAAGGTAAAATCGATCCGTTAGGTGGTACGAGACCGTGTTGTCAGGGCCTACAAAAGCCTGTCTCAATTTTTGGAGATTCAACTTTGTTTAAATTCGGCAACACATTCTCGGTCAGTGTTAGAACTCAAGGTGTTCCTCAGTTCAAACGGCCAACGTTGCGTATCTTTCAAACCGTCGATCATAGCATCAAACCATCTATTTGAATAGCTCTGGATGGCTGGGTAAACGTTAGTGGCAACCTTGTTCACCACACACAGTTGTTCGATCCCCGCCGACGACTCCGTGTTGAAGTGTCCCTCAAGGTCCCTTAAGCATGGAATCAACAATCTTTGTGGGGTCATTTCTTAGAGCTCGTGCGAGGTAGAATCAATCTGTCAAGTGCTACAAGACCATATTTTTGGGGCCTACAAAAGCCTATCTCAGTTTTTGGAGATTCAACTTTATTTAAAATCAGCAACACATTCTCGATTGGTATCAGAACTTAAGGTGTTCCTCAGTTCAAATGACCAACATTGTGTATCTTTCAAACTGTCGGTCGTAGCATCTAACCATTTGTTTGAACAGTTCTGGATGGTGGGGTAAATGCTAGTGGCAACCTCATTCACCACCATAGTCATTCAATCCCCACCAATGACTCCATGCCGAAGTGTCCCTCAAGGTCCCTTAAGCATGGAATCGGCGATCTTTGCGGGTCATATCTAAGAGCTCGTGAGAGGTAGAATCGATCCATTGGTTGTTACGGGACCGTGTTGCCGGGGCCTACTAAAGCCTATCTCAGTTTTAAGAGATTCAACTTCTTTTAAAATCGGCAACACATTCTCGATCATTGTCAGAACTCAAGGTGTTCCTCAGTTCAAACGGCCAATGTTGCGTATCTTTCAAACCATCAGTCGTAGCATCGAACCATCTGTTTGAACGGCTCTGAATGGTTGGGTAAATGCTAGTGGCAACCTCATTCTCCATGCACAGTCGTTCGAACCCCGCTGATGACTCCGTGCTGAAGTGTCCCTCAAGGTCTCTTAAGCATGAAATCAGTGATCTTTGTGGGGTCATATCTTGGAGCTTGTGCGAGGTAGAATCAATCCATTAGGTGCTACGGAATCGTGTTACCAGGGTCTACAAAATCCTATCTCAATTTTTAGAGATTCAACTTCTTTTAAATTTGGCAACACATTCTCGATCGGTGTCAGAACTCAAGGTGAACGTTCCTCAGTTCAAACGGCCAACGTTGCATATCTTTCAAACCTTCAGTCGTAGCATCGAACCATCTGTTTGAACAGCTCTGGATGGTTGGGTAAACACTAGTGGCAACCTTGTTCACCACGCACAATCATTTGATCCCCGACGATGACTCCGTGCTGAAGTGTCCCTCAAGGTCCCTTAAGCATGGAATCAACAATCTTTGCGGGGTCATATCTCAGAGCTCGTGTGAGGTAGAATCGATCCATCAGGTGCTACGGGACCATGTTGCTGGGGCCTACAAAAGCCTATCTCGGTGTTCAGAGATTCAAATTTGTTTAAATTCAGCAACACATTCTTGGTTGGTGTCAAAACTCAAAGTGTTCCTCAGCTGAAATGGCCAACGTTGTGTATCTTTCCAACCGTCGGTCCTAGCATTGAATTGTCAGTTCCAACAGCTCCTAATGGTTGGGTAAATGCTAGTGGCAACCTCATTTGGCACCTATAGTTTTTCAAACCCCACCAACGACTCCATGCTGAAGTGTCCCTCAAGGTCTCTTAAGCATGAAATCAACGATCTTTGCGGGGTCATATCTCGGAGCTCGTGTGAGGTAGAATCGATCTGTCGGGTGCTATAGGACCATGTTGCCTGGGCCTGCAAAATTTAGTCTCAGTTTTTAGAGATTCAACTTCATTTAAAATTGGCAACATATTCTTAGTCGGTTTCAGAACTCAAGGTGTTCCTTAGTTCAAACGGCCAACGTTGCGTATCTTTCAAACCGTCGGTCGTAGCATCAAACTACCTGTTCAAATAGCTCTAGATGGTTGGGTAAACGCTAGTGGAAACCTCGTTCACCACACATAGTTGTTCAAACCCCATTGACGACTCCGTGTTGAAGTGTCCCTCAAGGTCCCTTAAGCATGAAATCAATGATCTTTATGGGGTCATATCTCAGAGCTCGTGCGAGGTAGAATCGATCCATCAGGTGCTACAGGACCGTGTTGCTAGGGCCTACAAAAGCCTCTCTCAATTTTTAGAGATTCAACTTCTTTTAAATTCAGCAGCACATTCTCAACCAGTGTCAGAACTCAAAGTGTTCCTCAGTTCAAATGGCCAACATTGTGTATCTTTCAAACCGTCGGTCATAGTATCAAACCGTTAGTTCCAACAGCTCTGAATGGTCAGGTAAATGCTAGGGGAAACTTTGTTCACCATGCACAATCGTTCAAACCTCACCGATGACTCCAAGCTGAAGTGTCCCTCAAGGTCTCTTAAGCATGAAATCAACGATCTTTGCAGGGTCATATCTCAAAGCTCGTGTGAGGTAGAATCGATCCGTCAGGTGCTACGGGACCGTGTTGCCGGGGCCTACAAAAGTCCATCTCAATTTTTGGAGATTCAAATTCTTTTAAAATTGGCAACACATTCTCGGTCAGTGTCAGAACTCAAGGTGTTCCTCAGTTCAAATGGCCAACGTTGCGTATTTTTCAAACCATTGGTCGTAGCATTGAACCGTCTATTCAAACAACTCCAAATGTCTGGGTAAACGCTAGTGGCCACCTCATTTTCCATACACAGTCATTAGAACCCCATCGAAGACTCCGTGCTAAAGTGTCCCTCAAGGTCCCTTAAGCATGAAATCAATGATCCTTGCGGGGTCATATCTTGAAGCTCGTATGAGGTAGAATCAATCCGTCAGGTGCTACAAGACTATGTTGTCAGGGCCTACAAAAGCTTGTCTCAATTTTCAGAGATTCAACTTCTTTTAAATTCGGCAACACATTCTCAGTCAGTGTTAGAACTCAAAGTGTTCCTCAGTTCAAACGACCAACGTTGTGTATCTTTCAAACCGTCGGTCGTAACATCAAACCATCAATTCCAAGAGCTCTGAATGGTCAAGTAAATGCTAGGGGCAACCTTGTTCACCATGCACAATTGTTTGAACCCCACCAATGACTCTGGGCTGAAGTGTACCTCAAGGTCTCTTAAGCATGAAATTAGTGATCTTTGTGGGGTCATATCTCGGAGCTCGTGCGAGGTAGAATTGATCCGTCAGGTGCTACGAGACTGTGTTGCCAGGGCCTACAAAAGTCTATCTCAGTTTTCAGATATTCAACTTCTTTTAAATTCGGAAACACATTCTCAGTCAGTGTCAGAACTCAAAGTGTTCCTCAGTTCAAATGACCAACATTGTGTATCTTTCAAACCGTCGGTCGTAGCATCGAACCGTTTGTTCCAACAACTTTGAATGATTGGATAAATGCTACTAACAACCTTTTTTGGCACACACAGTCATTCGAATGACACCGATGACTCTGGGGTGAGTAGTAGGATGAGTGCAAATATGTATTCTAGTGTTTGTCATTAACAATCAATTAGTTAGGGGACAATTAGAAGTTAGTTTGTAAAAGCATAAGGTTGGACATCCACATCTGCCATAGTAATCTTCTTAATAAAAGAACTCTTGCCAACATTAGGGTACCCCAAGAATTATTATATTATATTTATACATTTATGCATTCATTTCATTACTTTTGTTATTATTATAGTTAAGGAATTGACTGTTATTGAGGACAGTGACTGGCATTTGTAACACAGTCAACAAGTTAAACATACATCGATAAACATACAAGCATAACTATAAGGCATGGGAAATTTACAAAGCAAAGACATGAACATAAACATAAATTAGTATACATCAATACACCAAACACATGAATTGCATACCTAAAACATAAAACATATATATTCGTAGGGCATGAAGTCAAATATATATGTCCAATAATGTCATACATTGAATATATTCAATACAGTAAAACTGGCTTCCTCAAAGCCAAATGGATGTACAACGTATCACTGATACAATATACAAAAAATATGTCCACTAATGCCATATAGGCATACAATCCATATCCCTAATCTAGTCCTTTCCCGCTAGGGGAAGAAAACAAATCCTGAGCTATCTTCGATCGTCGCATCGATGGAGATGCAGTGGATGTCGTAGTCTTCTAAGTGCGCTCACTCATCCTCCTATCTAGACTCTTTTGTAGCTCGACCTGATAAAAAAAAAATTAGATAGAGATAACTAATATACATCAAAATTGAATTATACAATGACATAAAATTGAATATTGGCTTACTGCTAGCAAATAGTCACTATGTTCATCCACCGAAGGCGCATGCTAGTGATCTGGAGTCATAAGTCCCTACAACAATGATCAAAATAATAATTAAAATATATACATGGATATCATTATAAAATTCAATACAAACTATTAAAATAACAATTAAAGTTAAGTGATCTCTTTCATACCTCAGTCAATGCTTCAGAACTAGCTACTGCTGCAGCTACTCCATGATCCAAAGTATCACGGATAGAAGGAGGAGTCTCTGATGTCAAAAGCTGAAAATGAAACAAAAAAAGTAAATTATGCAGTTATCAAGATTACATATATATTTTACAACCCTACTAATGAGTAAATGATACCTCTGTGAAGGTTCCACCACGTCCTCCAGTGTGCGGTGTCGAAGTTGAAGCTCCAACATTCAACTAGTGCACATGTACATAGAAAATTATAAGATAACCATTCATATAAGAACGTACTACTAACATGTTAATTATAATGCATTATTACATGTATACCTGTGGACTCAATGGTGACCTCACAAACCTAGGTGAAAGAATGTAATCATCGTGCCTCTGGATTTTGATCATAATTTGTCTAGTAATTTAGTCATTCATTCATTAATTAAATATGATCAAATAAATCCAATTAATATGCAAATAAAGATACCTCAAGGAAAGTTGCACGATGCCCTTCGCTATCTGTTATGAATGTCGATGGTCCACCAGTGCACATCTAATGCACATGCACAATAAGTTAGGATATAATTATTCATATAATTACATAATAATCAAATATGTTAATTAAATATTTTATTCGATACATACTTGTGGAATTGATGATGATGTGTAAAAGGGGACATTAGGATCATTGCCACTTCCACTGCCACCGCCACCGCCACTGACACTCTTGCCCTGAATTTTGATCATAAACAATAGATACTAAATTAAATAGTTATTCTTTTATAAATGAAATATGATCAAAGCAATTTAATGAACTTGGAAATATTTACCTGTGTGTCAATGCCAAATGTCATATTTAGAAAGCTATCAGTCATCAATCTAGAATCCTCTTCGTCTCTCTCGCCAGTACCAAATGTGCACAAGCATCCACATGACTGACAAATATGCCCCCTCAAGGATTGACCATAGTCAACCTCAACTAAAGGAGTGGCACACTGAATGAGAGTCTATGTCAGAGCACTAATCGTGCCTAGTGTGTCTGCCTCTACATGTTCCTTCACAATGAAAGGAATACTAACATGATCCAACTGTGGCTTGCCAATAGTAGCCATAGGTGCGTTAGGGTCATGATGTGCCCCTGCTCGATCAAATGATGAACCCCCTCCTCTACCCTAAGAATCCAGAATGTCAAAATAATTTGGCACCTCCTTGAGTACAAACTCGCAATAGAGTTTCCTCAAGAAATATATAGGAACCTCATGATTGTTACAAGGAGGTGAATCAAAGACCATCCACCATCTCTCCCAAAAATTGTTTTTAATGTCTTCATTTACACACCAATGAATTAGGAACCTCCTTGTTGTAGTTCTAAGAGTATTTGCATCCCCTGGTTTTTTAAATAGCTGACAAATGTCATCTTTTGTGATTTTTTTCTTTTTTATGTTCGCATAAGATAATTTATTTGCATAATATTGTTTTTGTTCTTCTCTTTTATCCCACCATAAATTAATTTTCCCACTAACTGCACTTACGTGGGTCAAGATTGCTTCCAATGATTTTGCAAGTCTTTCCCTTTCGGGATTTGTACCACTACAATCTTTTAACCTATTAATTAAAGATTCTAATTCTTTTTGCCCTCTTTCAATTTGGTTCATCAAATTTTGTTGTGTTCCAAGAGGAGGTTTCTTGATTGGTGGAGGCAATTGAGGTTCATTTTCTTCATTTGTTTCTTCATTCGGTTCTTGATTGGGCTCTTCATGAGGAGATAGAGGGTTTGGTGGAGGGAGATTATTTCTTCCTGGCAATTAAAAAAACTACATTTTAAAATCTTCATTACACAACAAATTTAAACAAAAACAATTTTTAACAAAACAAATTGCAACAAAATTGAAATTTTAAAATAAATAAGAGGCGTGATAAGCTGTAAAAACACTTACCTCTTCTTCTGAATCGAACTTGACGACATCGTGGAGCCATTTGATCGATGGATGAACAAAAATAATCGATTCACAAGCAAATATAATAGGGCGTGCACGCTTTAGAATCTCCTCTTAGCTGAAAACTTGGGTTTGAGAAAGCAAAATGAGCTTCCAAACCCACGCAACAAACTTTATAATGGTTTTTTAAAAGGGCGTACACCCTTTCCAAAGCGCGTGCACCCTATAGGGCATACGCCCTTTGGAAAACACTCCAAAGCGCGTGCGCCCTATAGGGCACACACGCTTTGGTTTGGATTGCCCAAGCCTAAGGCTTGGGCAACCCAAGCCATAGGGCATGCACCCTATAGGGCACACGCCCTTTATTGCATGCGCATTATGCGCGATGGGGGGCCAAAAAGAAAAGTGGCATCTTTTTGGTCCCCCATCTTTGTGCACTTACCCTAAGGAGGTAGTGAATGTCATAAGAGGAGCTAATGGAAACATTGATGGGGTGCACGTGCTTTGGTTTGGATTGCCCAAGCCTAAGGCTTGGGCAACCCAAGCCATAGGGTGTGTGCCCTATAGGGCACACACCTTTTAGTGCATGCGCACTATGCGTGATGGGGGGCCAAAAAGAAAAGTGGCATCTTTTTGGTCCCTCATCTTTGTACACTTACCCTAAGGAGGTAGTGAATGTCATAAGAGGAGCTAATGGAAACATTGATGATGAGAATGTCATTGGAAAGGTATTGAGGACTTTGCTTCATATCTATGCTATCAAAATTTCTACAATACAAGAATCAAGATATAACCCTGGTAATGTTCTAACTCTAGAAAGTCTTGTTGGCAAGCTTACTGCTTTTGAGCTATCTAATTATAATAACTTCATTGTTCCTAATGTTGAGTCTGCATTCAAGTCACAAATGGTACTACATAAGTCTAAGAAAGAAAAAGAGAAAAGTGTGAAAAGTGATAGTGATAGTGACACTTCTTATGAAGAACTGGATGACCTTGAGGCACTCATGGCTAGAAGGCTACAAAGAGAAAAAGGGAAATATAAAGGTAAACTTCCTATAATCTATTTTTCATGTAACAAAGTTGGCCATATTGCATCAAGATGTCCTGATAGGAATGGCAAGGATGAGAGAAGGGAAAGAAAGTACAGAGACAAGAGAAATGACAGAGATCACTGAAGATACATAGACTACAAGGACAAAGGTAAGAAATCCTGCTATATTGTTGAAGATGAAATTGACAGTGACACTAGTAAATCTGATGAATTTGTTTATGTTGCTATGAAAGATGATTCTGATGAAGATGAGAAAATTGCACTTATTTTTTATGTGAGTAAAGGTGATAAATGGATTATTGATAGTGGTTTCTCACATCACATGATTGGTGATAAAAGTAAATTTGAAACCCTAAATCATTACAAAGGTAGAAGTGTTAATTTTGGTAATGATGTGCCATGTCTTGTATGAGGTAAAGGATCAATTAAGTTGACTGAAAAAATCACATGTGAAAATGCTTATTGGGTTGAAGGTCTTAACTATAATTTACTGAGTGTTGCACAGTTGAATAGTACTGGTTACCGAGTGGAATTTCATCACAGAAAGGCTAAAATATTTGATACCACTGGTGAACAAATTAGATGTGGAGAACAGACAAGAGGTAACTTGTTCTATCTAGACCTATCTGAAGAAACATGTTTGTTTGCACAATTTGATGATGTATGGTTATGGCATAAGAGGCTATGTCATGTGAATTTTGACAATCTGGTAACTATTAGTAAAAAAAGAAAGTTAGAGGTTTACCGAGATTGAAGAAACTTGATAATGTGATGTGTAAACAGTGTCAATTGGGAAAATGACAAAGTCTAGTTTTAAGAGCAAGACATATACTTCTAAAAATATTTTGGATTTGGTTCATACTGATATTTGTGGACCTATGGGTGTACAAAGTTATTGTGGTGATAGGTATTTTATTCTGTTTGTTGATGACTATACTAGGATGATGACTGTAATGTTTTTTAAAGAGAAATCTGATGCATTTTAGTTGTTTAAGTGGTATTTGGAAAAGTTGAAAAAGAAACAGGTAGAAGCCTAAAATGTTTGAGGTCTGACCGAGGTGGAGAGTTTATATCAAATGCATTCAATCTATTTTGCAATGATAGAGGACTAAAGAGATAGATGTCTGCATCGAGAACACCTCCACATAATGGCATATCAGAGAGAAGAAACATGTCAATTGTGGATTGTGCTAGAACATTGATGATTGAGAATAATGTTGCACAAAAATATTGGAGAGAAGCTGTAAGTACAACTATTTATACATTAAACTGAGTACAAATCAAGAAAGGTACAAATGCTACACATTATGAGTTATGGCATGGTTATGCACCTATTGTGAAGTATTTTAGAGTCTTTGGGAGTAAATGCTATATATTGAAAGACAATAGGAATGGAAAATTTGATGCAAAAAGTGATGAAGGCATATTCCTAGGATATTCCACTAAGAGCAAAGCTTATAAGTGTTTGAATTATAACACTAACAAAATTGTGGAAAGTAAAAATGTTAGAGTTGATGAATATGCAGAGAAAAATGAAGTTGGGAGCAAGAAAGAACCTAAAGATTACAGATCTTTTGTATATATGGAAGAATGAGAGGAAAGTAATACACCCAAACTAGATGGAGAGTCACAGATAAGTAATGTCGAGCATCAGGAGGATGCTACCGTGAGTTAGGAAAAGAATGTCGAGCATTAGGAGGACATTGCTAAGCAATCAAAAGAAGAAGCAGATAATTTGTAAGATGAATCTGAAGATCCAGAATAAGGAGAAAAGAAATCTAAACCTATATTGGCACAGTATGTAAGATGACATCATAAGCCTGAGAAAATCATTGGAAATAAAGAATCTGGATTTTTGACAAGAAGTAAGTTGAAAGACCCTACATGTTTACTATGTGAGTTTGAGCCTAAAACTATAAAAGATGCCCTAGAGAATGATGAGTGGATACAAGCCATAAATGAAGAGATTGATCAGATAGAAAAGAATGATACCTAGACTCTAGTGCCGAGACCAGAAAATAAAAATGTTTTAGGAACAAAATGGGTATTCAGAAACAAGATGAATGAACATGGAGAAGTCACAAGGAACAAGGCAAGATTGATATGCAAGGGGTATGCACAAGAAGAAGGAATTGAATATGGAGAAATATTTTCCGCTATTGCAAGATTAGAAGGAGTGAGGACTCTACTTGCATATGATGCATATAAAGAATTCAAAGTATACCAGATGGATGTCAAATCTGCATTTTTGAATGGTATATTGGAATAAGAAGTATACATTGAACAACTTGAAGGATTTGTTAACCCGAGCAAGAAAATTATGGTTTGCAAACTGAACAAAGAACTGTATGGATTGAAACAAGCCCCCAGAGCATGGTATAAAAGACTACACAATTATTTGATAAAGATTGGATTTGAAAGGAAAAATGACAACATTAATCTATATATGAAGATAGAGAAAGGTAAAGGGATATTTTTAGCTAAAATGTTTGTTGATGATATCATATTTGGAGGACAAGATGCCCTATGTCAGAATTTTTCAAATGAGATGCAAACTGAGTTTGAAATGTCTATGTTTGGTGAGATCAAATTCTTTGTTGGTTTACAAATTTATCAAATGGAGAAAGGTATCTACATTACTCAATCTAAATATGTTAAAGAGATACTGAAAACTTTTGGTATGGAGGATTCTAGACCAGTAAGTACTCCTATGGCTACTAGACAGAAACTATCTAAAACTGATGATACTACTGAAGTGAATCAAACCTTATATAGATCTACGATTAGAAAGCTACAATATGTTATACATAGCAGACCAGATATTTCCATAGCAGTTGGGATTGTGGAAATATTTTCTTCCAATCTTAAGGAGAATCATATGATGGCTGTAAAAAGAATCTTGAGATATCTGAAAGGAACTAAGGATTATGGATTATATTACAAGAAGAATGACAAATTTGAACTAAGAGTTTACATTGATGCAGATTGGGCTAGAAATGTTGATGACAGGAAAAGTACAAGTGGTGGAGCATTCTTTCTAGGAAAGAGATTAGTCTCCTAGACGAACAAGAAATAAAATTGCTTTTCCCAATCTACAATAGAAGCAAGTATGTTGCTGCAGCAGTGAATTGTTCAAATCTGGTGTGGATCAAGCAATTGTTAAAAGGAATGAAGGAGGAAATCACATAGCTGGTTGTTATTTTTTGTGATAACACAAGTACTATTAATATATCTAAGAATCCAGTAATGCACACAAAGACTAAGCATATTGCTATCAAGTATCATTACTTGAGAGAGTTGGTTCAAGACAAAGAAGTAAGAATGAAATATGTGAATACAAAAGAACAATTAGCAGACATATTCACCAAAGCTTTACCTAAGGATGCACATGAATATCTTAGAGGTAAACTAGGGGTGATTCCCCTAACCGAGGTTGCCTAGTCAACTAGGAGCACTACATCAAATGTGATAAACAAAATATCAGACAAATTGATGCAGATAAGATCACACTTTAGGAGTTGCCTAGAGTTGTGAGAAGTAAAGAAGAGATGATAATCAGTCATAAGTAAGATGACAGAGGGAGAAATATAACATACTGAACTAACATGAAGACATCTACATGTGAAGATGTAAACTTTGGCATTGTTGTCAAAGAGGGAGAGATTCAGATGAAAACACAGATAGAATACATCACAAAGGGAAAAGATTCAATGAAACCTGAGAGAGAGATATAGTAAAGATTCAGAGGGAGTAAATGAGAAAGCAGTCAAGCAAGGAAAAATTTGTGAATCAGAATGAAGCTAAGGATATATAAAATCTTTGATGCATAGAAATTTTTGGATTGTTTTGGTACATCATGTGTTATTCATGTGTTTTTTCCATCAATGATTGAAACAATTGTTATATTGTCATTGATGTCAAACCTTAACTGGCAAGACAATTACTATCTAGGAGAGTACCATATCTATTGATTGATGATGAGGATTAGGAAAGAGGAGATAACAAGAGAACCTAAGGAAAGGTTGAGTTATTTGATACTTCAATGGGTACTTGATTAGTGGCACATTGATAAGATAATGTATTTTTTTATCTAAGTAAGAAGAAAGACTGGAAGGTAGGCTTAACCAAGTAAAAGTGAAGAAATCTAGTTTAAGTCGAGTCATTTTAGTGTCGACTGAGCGCTAGTATATACCAAGTAAATCTAGTGTTGATAGAACATCAGTAATTGTCGAGCGACAGGAAATTACCGAGCAAGTTATTGTTTGCCAAGGAAGACAATTTGTAGTGATGATCGAGTTCCACAGTGTTGATCGAGAAGATGAACACAGTATTGACCAAGTGTCAGTAATTTACATTTGGAGAAAGAATTGAGAATCCTAGTCGACATAGTTGAATTCTTGGGATATGTAAAACATGTTGATATTATTAATGAATTGTATGGAGCATTTAATGCATGATAAATCATTTTCTTATGGATTCAAAAAGAAGTTTGGAGGTGTATCTAGAAGGAAAGATGAAGAACATAATGATGGAAGGATTCGATCAATTTGACCTAAACCTAAGATCTATGGAAGAGATTAAGCGGCAAAAGATCAATCTACCTGATCGAAGAGGTATAAAGGAAAACCTAATTGTGAGGTTATAGAGAGAGAAGAGGTTGATGTTATTGACCAACAAGTCTAAGTAGAAGGCTAAAGTTGAAGCTATGGAAAGTTAAATAGAGTTGTGGTGATTGCTTGAAGAGAATTCCGAGAAGATCAGAGATGGAGATGAAAATGATGGTTAGTTAGTAAATTAGCATATGCATGAAGTGGATCTGTATTAGAAAAGTGAGTTGTATGTTTTTCAGATCAGAAACTATTGTTACTTTCTAACCATTGTATCAGTCTGAAATCCTTTAATCAAGGTTGACCTAATAGTTATTGTATAAATCCTTTAATCAAGGTGACATTCTAATGGAATGTTCTTAAATCCTCTAACCAAGTCACTTTTGACAGGGTGATTAAATCCTTTAATAAGGTCACACCTAACAGTGTGTATGTAAACCTTTAACTAGGTTGGCTTCTCATAGAGCTCACTTCAAAAGAGTGAAATATCAGTAGCATGTTACAAAGTGGTTTTTCCCATGTTGGGTTTCTACTATAAATCTTGGTGTTATAATTGTGTGAATGTTGTTATATTCTGCAAGTTAATTACTTTTGGACATAGGACTGCATGTTATGTGTTTCTGATATATACTGTAGAGACCAAGTTGAATTGTTGATTAGATATGAGATTGTTGAGGTACTAAAAAGTTCAATTGGTACATCTAGACCTGAGGATAACTGATTCACCCCCCCTCTCAGTTATTCTGAATCATTCTAACCTCCTACATCTTCAAATCGAATGAAATCGATACAAAAGTCCTAACCTAAGGCACATCTGCACATCATCAAAATTCTAATTGATTTTATCTAAATTCTGCATCAGGGAATATTCCTAGAAATATTCCTAATTTATCTTAATTATCTTTAATTTAATGATTATTTGGCAATAAATCCTATTTATCCTAAAGTTTGATTAATTGAATATTCTGAATATTTAATTAATTAGATTTAATACTGCCACTTAATTATTTAATTAAATTTAATTACATTTATTCCTAAATTATATTATTTAATTCTGAAAATAAATCAAAAATCTTATGACTAATTGATTAAATTCCTATTTAATTAATTAAAGTCAGTTGTCAATATTTAATAATATAATTTTAGAATAAAGTTTGATTTAATAATTGATTAACCTATAAATCAATTGTTTTAATTTTAAAATCAGTTAAGTTGAGAATAAAGCACTTTATTTTTAAATTAATTCAAAATAAATCATGCACAATTAGAAAAGCAAGCAACTAGAAATTAACAATCAATTTTAAAATTAAAACTCAACATCTGATGATGAGTTGAAATTTTATCTAAAACTCTATTTTGAGTAAAACTCTGCTTTTGCATGATTTTTGTGAGTTAATTATCTCCGATTTCCTGATAACTCAAAAATCAACCTGAGTTTATCAAGAGTGATTTATGGATTTTCTCTTGCATCCTCAAAGCCTTGGATTTCTATAAAATCAAGGCTCAGCTCTTCACAATCAACACTTGAATTTGTATAATTACTCTAGTGAATTGGCGATTGAAGGATTGAACACTTGCGACAGGTGATTTGTGAGATCTTTCATAGTTGATCATAGCTTTTGCATAGTTTCATATCATAGTTTTCATATTCATCCATAGCATTCTTAGATTAAATCTGCAATCTCAATTTCATTTCTAGCTTAGATTCATTAAGTTTCTCATTCTTATTGCACAAAAAATACAAAAATATAGATTAATCTGCATTCATATAGTTTTTCATTCTTTGCATTCAAATCCTTCGTTTAAGTGTTGCATTGTCACCGATCTCGATTTCAATCTAAGAACATCATAGTCACACCTACTAGAAGGCAGTAAATCACCTAGTTAGCATAGTTTCAATTACTTGCACAATTTTGGTTTTTGGCTAACCTCTAATGTTTTACTGAAGTGTTGTGTCTACAGCTAAGTAAAAAATTCACACACACAGATACAACTACAATCATATTTTGGCATATATCCTATATTTAATATGTGTGACCTCACTCCATATAAGGGTGCAGAGATAGAAGAGGAGTCCTTATAGGAAGAATAGGTAGCAGAAGACCTTCATGAGATCCCTAAGCTAGCTCCACCTTAGATTGAAAAGATCCTAGATACCCAAGTCAAGAAGACAAGGAGAAGGCAATATACCCAATACTTAATCAAGTGGAAGGATTGGCCAACATCAGAGGCCATTTGGATGGATGAGAATCAGATCATAAAGCATGGTACCTAATTGGAGAAGGTTATCTCAAGTGGACTTGAGATAAAACCTATTGGGGAGTATGGTCTAAGGGAACAAGGGGAGGATCAGGCATAACACGTGAACTAAGGGTCTTAATAGAGCATAAAAGGAAGATAAATGGTTGAAGTCTTAAAATTTTGTGTGTTTAAGTCTTTTATAGTTGTAGACAAGTTTTAAATAAAGTCCACCTATGTGGTGGCAATGCTTAGCTGCCATCTCATATAAGCCTACCTAGCATTAGCCACCTAGGACTTAGGAATTAAAACATTTTGGAGTGTTCTAAATTTAGTTTTTCATGTTTCTAGGTGTGTGTGCATAGGTTAGAGGAAAGGAAATCCAAAAGGATTTAGTTACTTTCTAGATGGAAACAAAAGATGGGAAAAGATGCAAAGTTGCTAATATTGAATCATACCAATATGAGCAATCTTTTGAAAACTGTATTTTTTCTTGTAGTCGAATAAAACTGTTAGAGAGGGGTTTTGATGCCTTCCTAAAAATTACAGAGGCAAGGTTCTTCAAAAAGAGAAATGATTTCATCATGTAGGATATTGGAGAAGAAAGCAAGAATCGGATTTATGTGTTTTCCCTCCAAATTTCACTATTTTCAGCCATTGTACAAATTTGTACGGTTTCTTTTATGCAGGGTCTTGCATGAATGTGATAGCTCCATGTCCTAGATTTCATTTGAATCTTATTTGAGGATCTAAGGTGTTGTAGTTAGAAAGATATTTGAATTTTCCTTCCTGTAGGTTTGAAACCCTTCATACAATGAGGATTTGGTCTTTGTATGAGTTTCTATTGAAGATCCTCCAGTGGTTTATCATGGCCATTGGAGGATCTATAGTTTAGAACATGTATTTTTATTTCTTTCTAGTATTAGAAGTTATTTTGCATGCATGAGCGAGAGGAATGATGCCCTAGGTGAGCAATGTTGATGTGGTCACCTAGGAGCAACATGGAGACAACAAGATTTCTTTTGTTGTAGATGATTTCAGGGACCCAAATTAGACATTTGATATTTTCTAAGGATCCTTGTGAGGGATAAAAATGTCATAATAATTGGTGAAAGGTTTAGACCCTAGTTCCTTCATTAACCCACATAAATAGGCCATTTAGGCTATTAGACCCCTATGTAGACAATCATATCAAAAGTTGGTGTGGGAAAATGAAACTTTGAAGCCTTGAAGAACACTGAAAAAGATGTGTGAATCACCCAATAGTTTACCTAGTCCTTTGGAAAATTTGGGAGATAAATCAAGAAGTCAAGGATAAGAGGACTAATTGTGTATTAGGCATGAACCTTTGGTGATAGTTGGTCCCATGCATGGAAAGATGGATTCTTGAGGTTTTTAGGTCTAAAATAATTTTGAAAAGGGTACTCCAAACTATCCTTATTTTTTCATAATCCTCCCTTGATAAAAAAATTATATGCAGAAAATCAGTCTCATAGGGCTATTAGGAAACTAGTAGCTAGAAAGCAAACCATGCATGTTCAAGTTGTGGGTTTGTATATATGGGTCCAACATGTCACCATGATGCCCAACATGTTTCCATGATGCCTTTATTGACATTTCCCACCTTAATTCATCAATATGAATCATTTCCCAATTTTTGACCCTATGAGTAAAATTTAGCATATAGGATCATCTAGGATGCTCCAAGTAAGAAATCAGTATGGATGTAACCAAGAGTTATTTGTCATTTTGATCTAAAAAGAGAAGCAGGGATAATGATTCATTTGAAGTTTATTGGTTATGGCCCATGAAAGTAGAACCATGCAAAGTATACACTTGCATTTATATGAAGTATGTGCATGAATATATGAAGACACAAAGCATATACAAATGCATGGAAACAAATAGAAAACACATTAATGCATGAAGACATGGAGCATATATGAAGTATAAACAAAATGTATACGCAATGTTAGATTCTTTTATTATTGAATATAACGATTTCTTGTTTCATCTTTTACCATGCTAGATGCCATGATCATGCTCTAATACCACTTGTAATGTCCCTTATTGAAACATTCCCTAGTTAAGATTCTACAAAGATAATTTCAAGAGCTAGGGTGAGAAATTTATCTTACCAAGTAGGAAATCTCTTTCATTATGCTTGGATATAAACCTTACAACCATGAAATAGGTACAAATATATGTATACAAAACTTAATTAAATTGTTAGTAGCTCACAAATAAATAAAAATGTGCATATATATAATATACTTAGGCATATAGTAACAAAACATTTGTAGAATTTCAACTTTCATGGGCCATAACCATAGTGAGGGGTGAATAAGAAGATATGATGAGGTGTCATTTTTGTCACTACCCTTGGACCAAGGGTATATATGTTGTTCCCCTTGGCTCCATAACTTATGGGGATGGTTTACTTAACATAATCTTATGTCATTCTCCTTCACCATTCTATCTTATTCCCTTCACATAGTTAAGGTCCTTTAACTATCATATGATCCTACCACATGAGTTGAGGAAAATACTAGAATAGGGTGCTCTTAACTCGACCCTGGGCCCAAGAGTATAATCTCTTGTCCCTCTTGGCCTCATGCTTCATGAGGTGGTGTACTTAGTGAGGCCTCACCATTACCCTTTATTACAATTAATTCCCATCCATATGGACTATTCTCACAAATAGTGCAAGTTTATATGATGTAGCCCATGTCCATTCCACCATGGGCCTAATTCCCTACCTTTATATGATGTAGCTCATGCCCATTCCACCATAGGACTTATCCCTTTCCTTTGTATGATGTAGCATGGTCATTCTACCTCAAGACTTATCTCTATCCTTTGTATGATGTATCATGGCCCATTCCACCACAAGACTTACCTATCTTATGAAGTATTAATACAATTCAATTAAAAATTATATGAATACATATAGTATTCTACCCAAGCAACATATTCCATATGTTCATATATCAAACTATAGATATGAATAAGAAAATATCTAAATATAAACACAATGATCCTATCTCAGAAGTATGATACGATAAGGGTGTATGTTGTGAGTAAAATAATAAGTCACAAGTATTAACTATATGCATTTAGTAATGAGAAGTAACAATTACTTGTCATGAATATCAAATACTCATACCAGATAACACAGATAATCTATTCTAATGATTTTTATTTGTACCTTTCCTTATCTCTTTCTATTCAATGATTATTTCCTTGTCTTTGTCGATGGTTCTCGTGTAATAACTTATGTGATATCTTTATCTATTGTGCTTTCTAGATCTTCCATGCTTGGCTTCCCTCCCTTCTTCAATGAAGCTCTTCTCTTTTATATCTCCTTTGAGTGCAAGGAGTTACACCCTTTCATATGTAAATGCCCTTATGAAAGGTTATGCCCTTTGATTATAAAAAGATACATATGTTTGAAGGTTATTGCCCCTTTCACCTCCTATCTCTCACTTCTCAAAATATGTCTTTACTACATTACAAATCTGCACATATCACATTTAAGATCTACACATCTTCTTATAAGTCTTCATATCTTATATTCTTGTTTCATTCTCCATTCTTATTTAGATCCCTCGTAATACTTATGCTCTAAATCTGGTCTAGATCTCTTCTACTCCTTTCTCCTACCTTCCACTTGATCCTTCTTCCCCTTTCTATCTTCCAATGTGAGAGAGAGGTTACACCTCTTCATCATGTCTTCCTTTTAGAAAAAGTTGCAATCCTTCATAATTCTCTTGCTTTCGAAGAGTAAAAAACCCTTCATAATTACAACCCTTTTGAAAAATCACAGCCCTTTCAAAGAGTCACAACCCTTCATAATCACAAAGTGTTTGAAAGAGTTGCAAACCTTCATCATTGTTATCTTTTGAAAGAGTCACTTCCTTATTTTCTTCGTATTCCTTTCTTTTTCCATTGATCTTGCTTTAATTCCTTGCTCTCCTCTTCTTCCTTCCTCTACATTTCATTCAAATGAACTCTTCTCCCTTTAATTTTTCTTACTTTGAGGGAGTCACAACTCTTTATTACATATCTTTTAACCTTTCAAATTAAATTTAGTTTATTTATATTTTATTGTATTTATTTATTTATATTTTTAGTTTATTATTATTATTATTTATTATTAATTTCTCATTTCAGATAGGGGACATCACAACCTCTCTCCCAAAAAAAGGCACCTCAACTTGTACTTCTTATTTCATCTACACATCATGCCCAATCAATATTAGTAAAAGAATTTAAAGCCAAGTCATTATCCCTCTTGTACCATAATCTAAAGTTTAGAGTCCATTTCAAATATCTAAATATTCTTTTCATTTCCTTCTCATGTGATCGTTTTAGATTAGCTTGATACCTTACAACCAAGAAAACTACATGCATATTGTATGTCCTTGAAGTAGTGAAATACAATAACCCACCCATCATATACGTATAGCATGTTTGATCAAATTTTGGAGATTCATCATCCTTACTTAAGTGACTCCTAGTAGTCATGGAGTCCCAATTGGTTTATAGTCCTCTGTTCCAAAAAAAAATCAACATTTCCTAATATACTTGGTTTGAGAACTGAAAATGCCATCTTTTATTTGAGTAACTTGAGGACCAATAAACAAAGTTAACACACCAATCATAAACATCTCAAACTCCTTCTGCATCTCCTCAACAAATCTCTTGCAAACATCGCCATCTCTTCCAAATATGATATCATCAACATATAATACTACTATGATCATTTCATCACCTTCAACTTTAAAATAGAGATTTATATGTGCAGTACCTTTCTTGAAATTCCATTGCAGGAGATACATAACTAAATGCAAGAAGTTGGATCCCAATTTAGGGGAAGTTTTCCTAACATTGGGAATCCCACAAAAATGTGTATGTGTTTAGAAATAAATGTGTACAAATTTAGGTTTAGATGTCCGGCCCCAAAATTAGAAAAAAGTATATGTGTTTAGCTTTGTGAACTCGAACCTAAATGTGTACGCATTTTCTAAAAGCATTTAATATTTTTTTAAAACAACTAACTGAGCCAATTTTTCCATGGAGTTTATTATGGTTTTTACCAGCCTGTTAGCTGAAGGGATGGCCCTCCCAAGAAATTTGAAAGGGCATTACAAGAATGATTTTAAGTTCCTTTGTCATGGTGAAAATATCCCTCGACTTCATAATGACTTCAGTAGGGAAGAACTTATGGGTGAGTGTCAAATACCATCCACCACTACTCCCAAAAGTGCACACTAATAGATCTAGGTGTGTGCACTAATTAATAGAATGTTTTTTCTTATTCACATGACTTTGTTGTTTAGTCTTATAAAACATGATTCATTATGTGTAAGTTGATCTTTCAATATGACAAATATTGCAATGAAACCCATGTTTGAATTGAAATGATGATACACCCAATAGCAACAAGATGATTAGTTGAGTTGTTCCCCTCTGTGAGGGTGTCTTAACCCTAAATAGATTTATTACCCATACTCTTGTCGCTAGTGTTTTGTCACCCTTTTAACTAGAGTATTTCTTATGCAATTACAAGCATAGAAATTGGCATATTATCATGTTAAATTTGGCCCTCAATCTTATCCTATATGTATTATCAATTATCTTCTAGAATTTGTAATAATAACTAGATCTCCTATTCGCCACCTTACAATGAATTTTTTGATATAAAATCATCTTAATCCATTTCCATAGTCACATATATGAACCTCTAAATTTATATTATAACAATTCAAATTGAATCTTTTGTACTCCTCCCTACTAGTTCTTGTGATTGACCTAGTGCACATTTATGTGGACTTTTTAGCTATGTTGTTGTGTTTAAAGATATAAAAATTATCTATTTATTCACCAAAAGGAATGATAAAAAATATTGCATAATATTATCATAGAGCATTCAAGATACATATATACAAACTTTATCAAAGCATACATTAACACACATCATCTTAGGAATCTTTGGGTACTTTCTTGTTATCTTCAATCACTCTTCAAAAGCATTTGAATTAATCAACTTGGGGAATTGGCAAAGTAAGATTAAATTCTTTTATAGTAAGTTCTAAATGATTTCTACCGACACCACTTTACTTCAAGCACAATTCCAATAATCCAAGGTACACTTGGAACAATCATCAATTGGATGTCAATGCCAATTCTTTTTTGTATTCATCCAAGTTCAATTATATAAACCATATTAGTTTCATATGTGTGGATCTAAACTAGGGCGAAGAATTGTTATTTTATAGACTTTGTGGTATGCTTCTAGATAAGGCTCTAAACTTTCAACATGTTAGAGAATCAATTCCTAGCATTTTTAAGAATATATTCGTCCATCTAAATTTCAAGATAAGAAACACATGTAATTTATTTTAGTTTTGTCAATTTACTTTTCCATTTATTATTCCACTCCTATCTCTTTATTCTAAACTTTTAATATTAGTGAATTATTTTCCTAAGGATATTTATGTGTGATGTATTAAAGAATTTGAACAAAAACAATCTACATAATAATTTAATTTAAATGGTGTTGAATGTAGGGGCTAATTTTTAAGTTAAGAATACTAATATATACATCTTAAATAGACTAAGTGAGATTTGAAATATCTTATACAAAATTAAAAAAATGTGTTTAAAATAATACGGAGCTAGTAGTAGTAGTAGTGACATGAAATATACCCTAGGAAATGCTTTTTGTGAAAACCCATCATCAAAAGGAAATCTAGCACTATATTAATCTTAGATCAAGATGGAAATAATCCATCGATCTAAACTTTTAGTGTAGTGTGACCCTCAAGGAATAGATGTAATTCCACTATAGTCTTACAAACTAGGCCAATAAAACTCTCATTCAAGTTGTCAATTTATAAAATTTGGGCTTCACAAAACTATCAAGCGGTATTCAAAATTATAGAAGGAAGAGACATGTGTCCCAATGATTAAGATGTAGAATGGAGTTATATGCAAGGAGACTCACCTCACCAAGAATACTTAATAAAACTAAAATAAATATTTCATTATAGCTACAAACAAAATATTTATATTTGTCTAAACATGTTTTAGAATATAATTTTTTCATTATAAAAGTATGCTTAGAAAATACACCTAAATGATAGACAAATATTAAAATAAAATAAAAATGTAATGATTAAGAAATACTAAGAAATAAGTTTTTTTTTTAATCTAAACATTTTAAAACAACTATTTGAATTATTGAATATTAATTTACTTAAAGTTTACAATTGAATAATTACCCTCAAAAGTTAAAACAAACCAATCCAAAATAAATTGGATACCACAAAGATACAATCATTTTATTTCATTGAATAAAATGTTGGATTTGAGAACTTACAAGTAGCACATCAATCCATAGATTTAATCATTGGTAGAATTCACATTGAAAAAATAAAAATAAAAAAATATAGCAACCAACCATGCACTTATTCATGAGAGCCATATTTCTTAAATTGATCATTTCTTAAATCTCTTAAAAGCCAAAAAGTCTATAAAACTTTGCTGAAATGACAGCACTTCAAATGTCATGGTTAATATTTCAAGAAATTGTAATCATTTTTGACTGCTCATATATATTATTTGCATCAATAACTACAACTATATGACAGATCACAAATGTACTCAAATAAAAAGTTTTAACTGATTCCTTACCCCATGAAAAGGACTGAAAGTTATTTTAGTTACAATTGATACATTAAATATTAAAAGTCAAGATAAGAACATAACACAATTATAGTTTTTGATGAAATATAATCATAGTTTTTTGATGGAATATTATGGGATAGACACTACTCATCACTTAGTGGGGAAGGAAATAAGAAGATGAGAAAGTGAAAGTCTTTTTATTAGGTTATGAGTTGGCAAATAATATAAATAATGTTAATCTTTTGTTTCGTGTTTTACTTAAATATTTTTGTTTTCACAATTGTTCTATAATTTATTATTTATTATTATATTTTGATTAAAAATATTTTTATAAATACGATTCTCAATTCTATTGAACATTAATTTTATGTTTATTTTGTTTTAATGTGTTGTTATTCGTATGATCTGTTATTTGTGATTTTATTTAAAAATTAATAATATTTCTATTACATTATACAATGTATAATTCTATCTTTCCAATGACATTTATTTTTATTATATAAAGATTATTCATTTTGATCATCTTTAGAAATATAATATCTTCACAATCTATTCTAATAAATTTTAACACTCTTTATATCGAACCTTGCAAATTATATTACATAATTTATCATTAAATTATAAATAATTAATTAAAAATATACACAAATTCTCTCATTCCAAATAATTTATTTCATGAAATCCATACATGAAATCTTAACAATGTTATTAAATTTGTTAAAAGGATCTCCAAAATCAGCCTTGATGATTTCCTCCCACTTGTCCAAATATGGTGTTATCTTCAAGACATGTTTTTTATAAATATTACTTGACATTTTTAATGGAAAAAGGCCATTAAAATTGCCGTCAGTTGTCATAGAAACATGTGATGGGAAAAAGTCATGTCATGGAATGCGTGTGCTAGCATGTCATGTAATATGTGGGCAGAGTCTTTCTTACAAATAATGTCATATGTCGGAATTTATAGTAAAGTGCGACAATGCACATGCTTGGAGTCGAACTTGTACCAAAATTTACCACTGCATTTACAATTGGCAGGCGGTGGAGCCCACATCTAAACAAAAGAAGTGGTACTCATTATGAAGAGCTTTGTTTTTTTGCCTTCTACCTAGTGGAGGTTTTGAGTCAAATCAAAAGCCACTCTTTTCTTTAATGAACGAGTGCTTATTATAGTTACTTCCTAATAAGGATGAGTAGAATGGGATTATATTTTGAGCCTTCGAAGTTAAAGATTTTAATAGAATAAAAAATATCATTGTGGTTAAATTGTTATATTTTAAGAGATGGAATTAGTAGGAGAAATTCAAAGTGATAATTAGATAATTTTATTGAGTCATCTAAGAAATATTAGCTATGAAGAATTCGATTCTATTTTATAATTGTAGTTTCTTTATTTTCTTTTTCAGGGTGTGGAGTTTTTTTCATAGGAGAGTTAGCCAAACTCAATTGAGAGACCTTGTCACTATTAGACCATCTTACGATATGATTGTCATGTGGTTGACAAGTAAAGGACAAACATGTCTACTATAAGCAACCACATCCTTTATGTTGAGAAGAAACATGTGAGCAATGCAAATTGTGTTTGGTATGACTACTATGGTTGTGTCCATGTCTACACCCTTGAAGAAGAGAAGGGCCCCTACTACAATAGGAAGGTGCCATGCATGCAATAGTTTAAGGTGAATACTCCAAAGTTCAACAAGAGTTTACAAATGGGTAACTTTTAGGGCAACCTTGTTAACTCAAGAACCTTAATATTTAGAAGAACATTAGAACAAACCATTGATTTAGTATTTAAGGAAAAGTGGGAGTCAATAGAAGCTACTGAAAATAAACCCAAGTTTTTATCATTCTAAATATTGAACAAAATCTCCACTCTAAAATCATGCTAAATTTAGGTGAATTCAATTGGCATTTGTGGTCAATCACCTAAAAGTATCATGTACTAATAAAATAGCTCTAATCTAAAGGATTGAAAAGTTGTGTATCCAAGTTCGAGTGATTTCAACCCATGAGGATAATCAAAAGAAGTGCTTGAGTATTTTCGCATAACCACAAAAAGGACAACGGTTAGAATATTAAAAGATGACTAACCCATAATACATCGTATCAATGAATATAAATTAAATCGTGAATATAAAGTTAAAATAATAACACAAATTTAGTCTCCAAGAGAGAAATGCAAACATTGCAAAAGAAAAATAGTATTAGGAGAATGAAAGAGAAAAATGATGCAAAATATCATAGAAAGACTAGCTTGGAGGTAAGTATATATAGAAAATGAGAGAGGCGAGAGGTGGAAAATACAACCAATGGAGAGAGTCTGTGCCATGATAGCCTCAAGCGGGCAAGCGTAATTCATGTGGAAGATGTCAACACCTTACACCCACTCACACTAATATTCACTTTAGTAATCTTAAACAACCTAATTATAAGTGTAGAAAAAAACTAGGAGTAGGAAAAATAAGTAACCAACTAGGACATAAAAATCAACACTAACACCCCCACCCCTTAAGCACACCTTAGGTGGGTGAAAAGATAACAGGTCTCTTCAAATGAAGTTGTGTTAGATGGCCATGTACAAATATTTCCTTCCCAAAAGAGAAGTGACCCCAAGACAAAGGAAAAGAACAAATAAAAAGATAACAACTGGTTAAAAGGAGGAAGAATATTTTTTCTTGTTTATTTGTACAAGTATTGTATATATGAGTGACTACATAATCTAATGAGGTGGTTGCAACATATTTTGATTGATATTGTTGTAAGAAAGTTTCTTTACAAAGTTTAGAAAGTAATTAGGGGTTCTAGGTGGGTTTTTAATACCATGAATAGTAATAATATGTTTAACTTGTGGTTAGGGATTTTGAATACCTCTAACATTAATAACATATTTAACTTGTGGTTTGTGAAATATAAATTATGTTGGCTAGACCTCAACAAGGCTCTTATAACTAAGGCTTCATTCCTAGAAGGGAAAGTATTGAGAAAAATTCTAGTGACATCCCTCTTATGCCAAAACATCCTCATGAGTAGGACAAATTACACAAGAGGAAAATACATGAATCATCAATGTTTAATCCCTGGAAGGAATAGCGTTGGAGCGAAGAGAAGATAAAGTGCCATTAGGAAAAGCTTAAGTTATGTCATTCTCTTGTGCCAAAATGTCCTCATGAGTAGAAAAACTCTTGCAAGAGGGATTATAGGCAACTATTTTCTCAATAAAGCAAGCAAGAGATCATGTGAGAGAATACAAGGTCTTCCTTATGGAAGAAAAATAACCTGGCCAAAGGCCAACATGTATACCTATTGATGGCATGGAATGGGGTTTAGGGAAGTACCCTGAAAAAAAAATCTTAGAAAGGAAATAAAGGATGCCATAGAAAGAAAAGATTAAACTTTGTAAAGAAACATGTTGTTGTGTCCCTTTTTAATGATATCTTAATCAATCAACTAATCAAATCTATGTGCAATTGACTTGAATGAAAGAATATGTGCAAATAAATCAGAATGATTGCAAGTGTAAACTAATTTAGGTTCACCAAAATGTCATGGATGAATTGGCTACCTAAATGCATGTAAATAAGTTATGTGTAACTAAATCAAAAGATATGCAAATGTAAGATATGTCAGATTCATCATAATGAAACATATGGATTTGAGATCCCATAAATTAATGCAGCCTGAGGATCTCAATGACCAATTTCTAACATTGGAACATAAATAGGTTTAGTTGTAGTTCTAAAACGAGAGCTAATTAGTTGTATGGAAATCACATATAGTAGGTACCAAAAATAGTGGAATTATAGAGGTATACAATTTATGACATTGCACGTGGCTAATAATATTAGTGTGCTATTGTTTGATTTGTCATTTAAAATTTAAATAGAATTTTTTTTGTAAGACTGACATTTTTGAATAATTTATAATATATTTTTCCATCAAAATACTTTATTATTAGAAAATTTCATAAACATATTATGTAACCCTTGACACATATAAAATATCTTTATTATATATTCATTAGATAGGCTATATGATTGTGTTTATATGTTTTTCCAAGTATTTTTTCATATTAGAAGTGCTAGATTACTTGAATATGATAATTCTACATAGAAAGATGTTTTTTCTTTAATTTATTTGTGATTGATTGTAACATAGTGTTCAGAAAAAGTTTATGTGGGGCTAAAAGTTAAAAAATTTATATAATGATTATGATTATGTTATTTTTGTGTATTTTTACGAGTTTAGAAATTGGCCTCTTTTACAATTATGGTGATTTATTTTTCTATGCATTTTTAAATTTTAGATCCACACATAATAATTTGTATTTGATCATTTAATTTTTTTACTTCTAAAATTAAGATCCACTTGTAATAATTTATATTTGATCATTAATATTTTAAATTTATTTGTCAATATTTTAATAATTAAGTTTGATTTATTCTTATTTAATTATATAAAGATTTTGATATATTATTTTTCTAGATTATAAAGTAGATCTGAAATTGAAATAAAAACTTTATTTGTAAAATTGTGTGTAGCTAGATGATATTATATTTATGTGTGAATTTTAAATTTCTATTTATAATGTATAAATGAACTACCCTCAAATAAAATAATAGTGAGCATCAATTTAAAAAGTTATGTACTTATTTTAATAGTAATAATTGAAACTAAAACACTTCAATCAAAAAGTGTAAAATTCAAAGACCAACTCTTTAGTATGTTGTAAAAATGATGGTGTGATCTATAGGGCCACCAATAATACACACCTCCATAATGTATAAATATAAATTAGACTTATTTAAAACACCATATAGGTGTGCATTGTAATGGCCCCATATAGTAAATAAATAGTTTTTAAATTGTTAAACATTTATAGTCAACATAATTGCTCTTTGTATAAGGGATTTAAATTTGATTTAAATTTCTACATATATAACTAATATAGTAAGTAAATATTTTTAAAATAGTTAACATTTATAGTCAACATACTTGTTCTTTTTATAGGGATTTAAATTGGATTTAAATTTCTACATATTTAATTAACATGTTGGTCACGTATGAATAATTTATTATTGTCACCAATAGATGGACTTTTAGTTTAGTCTATTCATAGAAAACAATGAATATTAAGAGTGTTATAATTGTGATTATAAACTAATGTAGCATTCAAGACTCTAATGCATGCACATGTTGTTATTGCCATCATGCTATATTTCATGTGCCTTACTAAATTTGCTTGTGAAAGTTCAATAAATTTTATAATAACTCATATTAATACAACACATTTTCACTAAATTTTATAATTTGAAAAATTGATTTCATTAAACATAAAGAAAAAAATATTATGATTTTAACTACAAATTTACATTTAAAACTCATTATTTATTTAATATTTCATTAATATTATTAAGAAACTTGAAAGTATAAAAACTATTAATTTATATATATTCAAAATTTTAAAAATAAATTTACTACAATTTAAATGGGCTTCATGAAATTGCAAAGTATATTACAACTTAAAAGGAGAATGTTTTGTCATATTACAAATCACATATTACAACTTCAAAGAAGGGTTGACCATCATAACAGGTCAAGTAAAAAAGGAAAAAGCAAACCTCATGTGTGCTCTGTGCCATTTCCCAATGCAATATTAAGTAGGTTTGATGCTGACCAATAATTTTGTTGACATTTTACCCTTTACATTTATACGGTCTTGATAACTAAAGTTGTACATCAACAAAGAGAACAATCTTCTAAAAATATTTGTAGAGGTATAGTTAAAGCCTTTACCTTGAAACTATTGTTACCTTTTATGGGCAAAACAAATAGAGCAAACAATCTTATAAAAAGGGTCTCCCTTGCCCAATTGAGGTCTAAACTGCCTTTACCTTTTATAGACACTCTAAAACTTCCTTCACCTTTTATGGACCTTATTATAGTTTAAATTGATCTATCATAGAAAAAAGAAAGACATAATTGATCTGAGATACTTGCATATAAAGACGAAGAGGAAAAAACAAAATAAGAACTTTCAAGTACTGATAAGGACAATCATATCTTTATGAAGAAAAACCAACTCAAACTTATGACTGAAGCAAATTGTATGATTGTATAAACCAAATAATAATGATAATTGGACTCGGATAAACTTGAAGAGTTCAGAAAAGTTTGAATGCTTTTTTTCACTTCAGTTAGTCTTCATTGTCTCGAAATATTAAGGTAAACATTAGAGCAAGTCAAATGAATTCATGTGATTTCTAGAGTTCATAATATTAATGTATTTAGTTTCTTGTATAATCATGGGATGTCATTATTTTCCATCTAAAATAGCACTATCGTATAAGTCTGTAAGAAAATTCAATTTTGCATACTACAATGGAAACACACAATGCTGTACAAATGCCAAAAAACATTGAAAACACATTTAATTATGGCAATTTGTGTTTTATACAGATGTGTCATTTCGTATGGAGAAATAGCACTTGACTGTGTGAGTTTATTTTCCTCGATGTTTCTGACCAAACTCTATGATCCATCATGAGAAAGAAGAGCAAGGCAAGAGAATAGAATGAGATCTCTCAGTGGAGAGAGTTTGATTTTAGTCCTTAATGCAGTCCCCCACCCCTACCATTTGGTGCCTCCACAGCAACATGTAGGACCAAACCTTGGATCTATGAATGCCCATAAAATTCCATCAATTATTTTACTTACAATACAAGCATCATGAAATGAACTTGGGAAGAAGAAACCTTAAATCTGGTATACAGTATCCAATCAAAACAGAGTATGGTTCAGTTTATTCAGTGCATAACCGATAAGAACATCACATATCAATTATCATACAAGATTACAGGAAAATTTCTAATACATGGATACACTTCACTTTGATCATGTTTTAAAAAAATGATTCTGTACTTGAGATTGAGGAAACTGATAACTAGTGATCAAATAAAGCTTAATTTATGAGGAGCTAGAGTTAACTCCATTCTGTCCTCCCAATTATTTGTAGGTGAAACTGGGACATGAGCACAAGATTAGAAGGAATGCATCCATAAAATGACTGGAAAAGAAGGATTAATAATATGGGGAAACATTACATGAGTTTTCTTCTGTATAAAATGCATTCAAGGAACATGCTTGGAAAGTCTGAAATTTGAATAGAAGACCAGACAAGCTTCTCAAACATCGAACAAAAAAACCCTTAATGGATTTAAGTAAAACATATGCCTGTAACTAGAACTTGGACAATCTCAGACTTCAACTCCACTGATCATAGATATACAGACAGCCGCTAGATTCCAGCATAATAAACTAGATTACACATGCTTAATCTGCCATTGGGATCGTTCCACCAGCTTCAAGAATTTGATGCTCAAGCTGCATTACCAAATAGTTTTAACATTAGATAAGTGTGCACTATAGTTTGCAAGTGCAAGCATTCTTAAAAGTCTCCACAAATACATATAAAGCAATCAAATCATGGGTTCCATAAAGAAGTTAGTAATAACTAATAAGTATGCATCTTTGAGGTTGACCCTGCAGTGTAATGGTGAAAAAGTGGCGTTAATGGTGCTACGAAGGTTTGAACCTCCCAGAAGACGAAGAGAGAAAGAGGAGGAAGACTCAAAGGAGACATAAGAGATCTTGGAGGAGGAGGTAGCAGGCGGATGTGAAAGCATAGGACAGTCGAGCGAGCACTAACGTAGGAAATGAGGTGCCCCGTTTGTGGCCTCGCCCGGAGAAAGGGCCATGCTAAAATTCCTTGCACTTCACCGATCAAAAACTAATGTATGCATCTTTCCCCAGACAGAGGGTCTGTTGTCTGAAAAGTTTTTATTTACTTGTTTCTGTCAAACATAATTCAAGAGCACAAAGAATGGAAAAAAGATTACTTACCCGAAATAAAGTTTCAAGCTTGTTCTTAACAACAAAATACTCCTGTTTGACTTGCTGAAGACATTGAATACATCTGCAAAAGGCATTCATAACACTGTCACTAAGTTAAAATAGACAAGGCATCATCCCTCCTTCAATTCATAATTAGAAGTAGCATGGTCGGCCTTACTTTGCATTACTAATTAACTTGGATTCACAGCTTAGATTATTATCAACCAACCATGCATTTCAACCTCGCTGTCAAACTAATCACAAAGCCTATAATCCCCCAATTGACTGAATTTGAATCCCAAATTTTCATAAAAGATTTACCCTGACAATGGCTTGGGGAGAAAAGTATATTTTAAAAGAGAGATGCTCTTACCCTTCTTTGTTTCTCTCATCACAAAATGCACGGAATGGGATGCATAGATTTTTCACTCGATGAGCTCCTATGCTGTCCAATCAAACGAGTGTAAGTCAGCCAACTTTTTTTGCTTTGCTGATTGACAGTAATAGACATCAAGAGACATTAAAGTCGCCATTCACAACTGAATTAGATTAGACCACAAAAAATTCAGAAAATGCAGAAAATAATTGCAAATTGTCATCATTTTCTACTCCTAAAGTTTTCACCAATCTTTTAGATAACCTCAATCTAAGTTCCAGTTTATAGTACTTAATCACATACTTAAACATTAACGCTCAAAATATTCAGAACATTAGAGTTTTAACAAAGCCAAATAACATGGCTCTGAATATTCATCCAAGGTATGAAGGGAATCCTATTAACTGCTTTTAACCTATATAACAAGAAGGCACAGTTCGTAGAGAAACTTGTGAAACAAACTAAAACTACTAATATAGCAACAGGCATGGCAGACAAATTATTAATCAATGAGAAGACTAGCAATTGCTTCTGAGAGACCGATTAAATAGTATTAATGGCTGCCAGACCACAACAACTGTTCTATGACAGAACATATAATTATGTGGTACTTTCCATTTTAATTATGTAATATTATTCGTGCCAGGATATCTTACTGCTTGTGTTGAACATCGGCAACTTTAAGTTCAAACAATCCTGGAGAAAATCTTGCGATTGAAAGACCTCGGAAAAATATCAAATGAGTTCACAATGCATTCACCAGAAAGCACATTCCTAACCTGGAATTTGACCTTTTCGTATGGATTGGCAACATATGTATAAAACTGTCATTTTATAACATTTTTTTGGGAAGAAACCAGAACTTTTGACATCTATAATATATGGAAACAGAAAACTGTGACAAGATCAAGATCTCTAGGCGATTAAAGCCTTTTATAAACATACAAGCATGCCTTGGGCACTTTCCATATATAACAAGTCTCAGTCTCCATCAAGTAGTTAACATAGCAACTGATCTGAACCCCAAACATTGAGGTTAGGGTTTCTTGAAAAAGCCATATACAGAGTCGACAAACCAATTCATCTGATCTCAAATTTCAGCACAGATTAGCATTGAAAATTTTCCCCACACCCTCTCCTTCAGCAAAAGAAGACTCAAAAGCATTCAACATTTATCCCTTAAACCTTGGCAGGAAGACTCAAAGGAAATATGGCTATTTGTAAAGACCTAAAAGGGCTTGATTACTAACAATGAGGAAAAGGGGTCCTAAAAATTAACTATGATTGAGGAAACTCTCAGTGCTCTTCTGTTGTGTGAAAACATGAGAATCGCATTGAATCCAGTTTTCACACGATAGTTGAACAGTGAGAGTAAAATCAGCATCTTTTGTGACATGTTCCTGACCGCTTGCAAACAAACAAACAGATCTCAAATCAAACTTTGTCAGAGGTACATCTCAGAAAAAGTGCCCCAAAGAGTTTTAAACTCAAGACAGGCATCATGAACAAAACCAGCGCTTTGTGTGAACAAGTTCATGTTGGCAATGATGTCAATTACCTGGAACTGCTTCCCTTGAATTGGTGGACATAGGCATCAATCTTCTGGAAGTCGGTCGGATGCTGATCTCTGCACATTAAATAGCGGTGTCATAACAGAAACATTTTTTCCCAAAAATTGATCAACAACTGGAAGACCCAGAATGCCGAAAACTTCACTCGAAAAAAATACACGACACAAATTAAAAATAAAAAAATTGAACATTAATTTGATTGACCCAAATATTTACAAACTGCAGAAGATTGAAGAAAAAATAAAGAAAAATGGATAGAATTTTTTATTAGCATCTCAAAGACCCAGAACACCAAATTAATTCTACAAACAAAACAAGCATAACCCAAAAGACTAGGACACAAAGTTGACTGACCCAAATCCTCTAAAAAACAGAAACACAATCCCTTTTTTTTCCTTTTGGATAGAAACCATACAGAGTTGTGGTCAAATCGTTGATGATTTTCTCGGCATCCTCAAAGAAGAGAGAAACCACTTCCACAACAAACTCAGGATTGCTCTCATCCTGCAGCTGTTGTAGTTGTGTGAATTGCTCGTCCAAATATCCCTGCACAAAATAAAAACAAGAATCTAATTTTTAAATCTCATTCCTGCATAAAAACGCAAAACCTCCGAATTGAAGTCAGAAATCTTCATAATTAGACCACGAGATCCGAAATATGTTCACACCCACCTCGTGGAAGAGGGAATTAGTGTGCTCAACAAATGTGCGCTGAAGCTGAACGACGTCCATTGTGCTGTTGGCAGTCCTCCTTGCGACTCGAACCTTGAACCGCTCAGGGGCAATGCGGCATCTGATGTTGCTTCCCTAACTCAATAAAGAAATAGGCTTACAATACAACTCAGCAGCTAAGCTGTTATGTTTAAGGGAGTTCCTAGTTTCGGGCAGTAAAAATACAGTGGGAAGTGGGGAATTTATCAACCAGGGATTGGTGGGATCTGTACGAATCTGACGCTGCCTTTTTTTATCTCTGGATTTGCGCTTTCTTCCTTTTCCCCAGGTTATGCAAGTCTTATTCTTCACTTCTCTTGGCTCCAAATCTTTATACGCCCACTAAACCGCTAGCGGTCATTCGGAAGAAGTTAACCGTTTTCCTCCTTTACTTCTCTTGGCTTTAAATCTTTATACATTATAGTAAACCGCTAGCAGTCACTCGGAAGAAGTTAGAATTTGTGCCATAGGACGATGAAAGGGACATCTATCTATTCCTTGTCCTTTTGTGGTCAAGAGGTTGGGGAATAATGGTAAAATGTGAATAGTTATTTATGAGGATGGGTCATCATAAAAGATTTATATATTTTTTAATTGTGTTGGTATTAATGTATATTTTATAATTAGTTTTATATTTCTTGTTTAAATTATGAGTGATCATTTTCATCATTAATGTTTCAAATCATATTATATGATTTTGAAAGAAATTATTAGAGATTAGAAAATTGTATATATTCGTGAAAAAAATTGTTATAGTAGAAAATCATAATTTTAAAAGAAAGAAAATAAAATTTTGGTGCTCTCTAATATCTTGATGATGGATCACACACTGTAATGTTGAAATGTTGATGCAAAAAAATCACACATAATCGAATCCAAAAGCAATTAGATTCAAGAAAAAAATTGTTAAAGAACATAATATTATTTATACTTTCTAACAATTTCTTTCATTAGTATAAACAATTTTTTGCTCTCTAACAATTTATTTCACTTTCACCTTGTGAAAGAATTTGTTAGAGAGTATAAATAATTTTAGGCTCTTTAACAATTTTTTTCAGGGTCATGTAGTAGGATATGAAATGTTGATGATGAAAATGATCGTACATTTTAAACCAGAAGTGTAAAATTAACATTATGGACTGTGGAAATTATATGACTCTTATGTTTAATTGTTTTTAAATATACTACATGACTAATTATATAGAATATTGTATATAGATATTACAAAATGTATTGTAATTTTGAAGATTGCTTCTTCTTTTTTATTAAAATGAAAAATAAAATAAAATTTCATGTCATTAATGAAGTTTAAATTGTGTCACGCGATTCTTTTGTTGTATTGAACAATGTTGAAATTGGAATCTTGAAAGTAGTTAAGAAGGTTATGAGGAAGATAAATTTAGAGACAAAGAAATCTCTTTACTGCAAATCAATTTCAAATCAACTTCAAACATAGTTCTATTCATGCTAGATGATTTTAGAATGATGTCAATTATATGTCTTTGAACTATATACATACTTTGATTGATATGAGACTTCATATACACAAATTAAACCACTAGTAGTAGTAGTCATTTAGAAGAAGTTAACCTTTTTCACCTTTTACTCATCCTTGCTTTAAATCTTAATACATCATATTAATCTATTAATAGTCACTCGAAAGAAGTTAATCTTCATGCAATAGGATAATGAAAGTGGCATATATATATTGCTTGTCCTTTTTTTGTCAAGGGGTTGGGGTATAATGGTAATGTAAATAGGTATTCATGAGGGCATGTTATTGTAAAAGATGTACATTCTTTTTTCTTTTTTCTTTTTTGATATTAACGCATGTTTTATTGTGTTTGAGTATATTAATGTGACTTATTATATACAATATTATTATATAGATGTGAGTATTGCAATCTTGATATCTCTTTTTTTGGATTAAAATGAAAAAAATTATAAATTTTGTCATGTTATTAATGAAGTTTAAATTGTGTCACATGATTCTTTTTTGTTGTGTTGAACAATATTGAAATTGGAATTTGAAATTTAGTTGATAAAAAGGTTGTAAGGAAGACAATACTAGGGACAAAGAGATATCTTTATTGCAAATCAATCTCAAATTGACCATAAAGTAGTTCAATTCATGGTAGATGATTTAAAAATGATGTCAATTATATGGCTTTGAACTATGTACAAACTTGGATTGATATAAGACCACATATATCAAATTTATGTCTTATTTGATAAACTTAGAAAGTTTTTTATTATGGTAAAAATAGATTTTGAAGGGACCTCGAAACCCTTTACAGAACTGGGATGAAAGGATAATCTATTGAAGAACAAAAAATATAATAGTCTAGCCAAAGCATAGGGCCAGACACCATAAGAGCACACTTAAAATATAACATTGCAGGCATCCAAGATGAAACCGTCCAGCCACAAAGAGGGGGGACACAAATACCACAGGGAAGCCATAGGAAGGCCTAAATCCCCTTTTTATGAGATCAGAGAGTCATGTCGAAAGTTGCTTTTACCTTAATTTCAAATTAAAAAGAATAGATATGAAAATTTAATTTTAATATTTATGACATAAATTTCTTGTATAAACATTGACTCTCAAAATACATATCAATATCAATTAGGTGTTCCATAATTTCTATAATAAGATTATTTCTACCTATAATAAAATCATGGAAATAGGTTTCTTCTAATTTTACATGTGATTCAATTTTTTACTTTTTATAGATAATAGGTCGTGGCCTTGAGAAATTTAATTTATTAATATTAACTTTTTACACCACATTCAGATGTAGGCACTAGGGGAAAAGAACAGGGAAAGAAAATCCCCAGTATAGTTCGGGACTTATACAGTCTGAAAAAAAAATGTATACATGGCAATTTAACCACCTTGGACCAACGACAATATGAAAGACTTTTTTGGATTTTATTTACATATCAAGATTACAAAATGTAGCCTTGTTGCTTACAAATTCACTGCCTTATAGGGCAGGATAAACTTATCTGAATACAAGAGTTTAATACTACATATTACATGATTCATTTTGAATTTGTTCCTTAGTGGCTAAATCATTTTGATCTTCTCTTTTGGCTTCCCCTTTTGATTGTCTATTCCTCGATTCAATACAGAGGATCCAGATCTTTGTAAACGAGCCTGTCCAAAAAAAGCTTTCTACTGCCAATTGAGATCAATTATTAGTGTAAATTAGGAATCTGGTACCATGGATATTCATGTTAATCCAAAATAAAATTAAAATCAATCTTAATAGATTTCAAATATCCTGCCAAATTCAATATTGGATTGTGTATTAATGACCCAAGAGTATGATATGTCTCGTGAGTCACTTCTAATGAATGCTAAATTGATTCCATCCTTCAATCTAGTCTAATAACATCATATGCATAGAGAAACAAGCATTGTAAAAGATGGGATTCTAGATTTCCAGATCTTATTGCTTCCTCTAACTAATAAAAACCAATAAAGTAGGGTGTTGCAAATGGTGAAAGAGAAAACAAAAGCCTAATAAGGCTCCAATAATGTGTAATGGAAGTTAAATTCTACCAACCCCTTATTATGAACTTATTGAAATCAACCACCCCATTAAGTTATTGTAACCTTATTCATCTCTTATCTTGGAGTCAACATGAATTATCTGCAATCTGTGTGTGTGTTGATTTCAAGATAAGAGATTACCAAGGCTACAATAACAAAAGGGGAGATGAAATCAACCATCTCCTTAAGTACTAATAATCAAATCCTAAATTATAATACATACTTAATTTGTAACATGAGAATATCATAATCAAGTAATTTATTTGAAATGAGAATATCATATCAACTATATGTTGCCTATGCTTCAGTTTACATATCAAATTTAATTTCTATCATGTATCAAGATGGTATATTTGATCACCATATACCCTACCCCTTAGGCTAGACTAAATGATGCAATGGTCATCAATAATGTCGTAAAGCCAAAGTAAACTTAAAAATGTCATAACATTATGTAACCAGTATATCTTGCTCATATCTTGTTTGTCATATCCAAATGGAATAACCATTCAAAAAATGGAATAACTGGGGGATATTGTATCCTTTTGTTTTCAAAAAATGGGATAACCATTCATTATCTGTTGTTGGAATGATGTTGGCCCAATGAAGCAGAAAATGAATATTCCTTTTCATTTCAGGCCAATGAATGTTGAAAATAGTTTTATCTTTAAACTGAGCAATTTGCCTCCATTCAATGTTTGTTTCCCCAATCAAACTACCAACATCTGCAGTCATGTAAAGCTTAGGAAGAGGTATCTCATTTTTGTCATTGATACTATAAACTGCATTTTTAAGGCACATGTGATTCAAATTTTATATTCTTAAATTTTGTAGCTAAAAATCTTTTCAACATCTAAAATAATTTAGATCTACTAAGTATGCCAATCGGAACAAGTTTTAAAGATGTATTTTCATTATAAATATAGTTAAGTAATAATACCTATAATTTTGACACTAAATTCATCTATATGAATCAATAAAGTGGAGAAAAAATAAATTCTTTGAATGTCACTAACAAAGTGTATATCAATGCTATTTTTAATATCAATAACTAAACTCTTGCCAACTTATGTGTCTTCAAAATTGTTAAACTCTTCCTTACCAAAATGCTTTAAAACATATGTTAAAGAAATATAAATACATCTGGATAGTAAATAATCAAACATAAATTCTAAAAATGTTATTCAATTTTTCAAAAAAAAAAGTAAATTCTAAAATTATATTTACTTGTATGGATTTAATTAATTTGAGTGATATATCTTTAGAATAAAATCATCAATTTTTTATTTAATTCTCTAATTTAACAGTTGAAAGATAAAAGTAAATCCTCTAAAGATCTAGTTAGGATAATAAATGCGCAAGGTGGGAAAGCAATTAATTAATTAACTTAGATAATAGAGTCAAGTTAAGATAAACATTAAAAATGTATATTGAAATAAATGTTAAAATTAACAAAGAATGATAGAGGCATTTAGCTTTACATATAAAAAAAATACTATTAAAACACATGTAATATGATATTTTTGACTCCTTTGATGTTGATTTTGGCATTGATGTCAAGGAGTGTTACAATATTTGACGCAGATCAAGGTAAGAGGATCCACTTAAGGACAGTCCAACCTCGTAGCTAGTTAACAACACATCGGAATAACACAACAAGATATGTTTCAACTCAAATTTTCATTAACATGCTTGGTTGTAAGGCCTTTCGGGTTAGGGCCAATTACAATCAAGAAGTAATTCTGCAAGATCAACAAGATCCAATCCCACATCAGCTAGTTAAGTTCTAAAAACTATTAGCAACTGATGGAAACCCTAAGGCAAATCTGAACTTAAGCTCGCAAGCCTCCAAGCAATCTCCTTATCTCCAAGTAAACAACCACTAGCTCTGCTATTACAAACTATCAGATAATAATCTGATCTACAAGATCTCGTAGGATCCAAGATCTTTTCCACAACTTCACTAATCTGGTTCTCCCAAATCTGCTTGTCAGATCTCTCTCAATCTGCCTCTAAACAACTACCCAAACACCATATAAATACTAATTCTCAGCCACAAGTTGATTGGATGAAATAATTAACTCCTACAAACCAATATTAAATGCAATACAAGTCGGCTCTCAAATAGCCTTACAAACATTAAATTCAACATGTCAGCCTCTAGATCTACATAAGAGAATGCGACAACAGCTACCAATAATAAATGCACCAAGTCGGCCAACCAAATCACCAAGAACTCTAGTCGGTAAACCAGGACTACCGAGCGCCAGATAAACAATCGAGCACCAGTGAAACAACTGACCAAGCCAAGCAACATCGAGCAACACAAGCATTACTGAGCACCAGTTCCACCGAGCACTAGAGGTTTCACCGAGTTCCTTAAATGACCGAGCTTCCTTCAATAACTCAAACCATTAGTTAAAGCTACAACCGAGTAACATCGACCAAATAACACACCACCATGCAGATTCACTGAGGACCCAAGAATGCCCCTGCATCAGACACCCCAAGTTCAAAAAGATGTTCTCATATGCTGGAAGAACATTTTCCAGAATTTAGCACTTAAACCCCAAACTGGTTCTTCACATACAAGTCCCCCAACTATTCACTTTGCATACTCTTCCACTTTTGCTTCCTTCATCTTTTCAAGTCTTTCCTTAATAACAAACAGGTCTGTTCTCTATACTGATCATCCATACCTTCAGGATCCACCAACTCAATTCGACTACCAATACTCAGGCTTCTCCTACCAAGTGTTGTATCCAACAAAGGCATCAGGGAAAACTTCTTGCCATCCTTTTCAATATTAAACACATTCTTCACACAATCATACATAGCTCTATAATCATATTGCCAAGGTCTACCGAGCAATATATGACAACTATTCATCTCCACAATATCACATAACACAAGATCCTTATACTGGCCAATCTGAATATCAATAAAACATTGTTCTCTCACTTCCAGAGCATGATTATCTTGCAACCAACCAATCCTATAAGGACAAGGATTCTTCATTCTATTCAAACCAAGTTTCTGAACCATGTCCTCAACAACAAGGTTATCAGTACTACCACTATCAACAATAACATCATAGAGTTTACCTCCAGACTTGCACCGAGCCTTGAACAAGTTACTCCTCTAACAAGGTTCCACCTTTGTACCAAGCAATGTTCACCGAACTAGCAAGTTCTTAGATTTAGGTTCAATCTCATTCATCACAGCAGTCCGTCAGTCACCAAGCTTCTTCTGCGTACACTCAAAAAAATGGTGTCCTTCCTCAACATAGTTATAGCAAGTACCCTTAAAGATAACTCTACCTATCTTCTTCTTTAGTTCCACAGGTTTTTGTTCATCTTCTGCAACAGTCGGTTTATCCTTCACCCAGTGATCAATATTTTCCTTCCCTCAGGGATTATTTGTTGTTTCCTTTTCAACTTATCTTCTGCCTTTAGAGCATACTAATAAGCATCTTCAATAGAATCAATCTTCAACATACCAATCTCATCCTAAATATTGAATCTCAAACCATTCACATACCAAGCTACCTTTTCCTTACCAAGTTCTCTATGTCTAGACCGAATAGTAAGTTTGTAGAACTCCTCGATATAATCTTCAACAAATAAATCCTTCTGCTTCAAATTCTGCAGCTTCTTAAATAAGTCAAGCTCATAGTCATCAGGTATGAACTTATCCTTCAATTTAGTCACCATCAACCTCCACTGATTGATCTTCATTTCACCTTCATCTTCTCTATCTCTTTGTAATTCTTTCCACCAAAGAGCAGCATGTCCTTTCAACTTAGTCTGTGCCAATCTCACTCAAAGAGGATCTTCAATTTCTTCAAGCTCAAATAAATATTCAAGTTCACTAATCCAATCAATCAAGTTCTTGGGTTTCAAAGTACTAGAGAAAGTAGAAACTTCCATTTGGTAACTATTACTTAACCGAGCTCCAGATCTATGTAACCGACCAATTCTATCTTCACCAGATATGTCTCTCTGGTCATCACCACTAGATCCCGCAGCTTCAAAGTCTTCAGCAACTTCCTCATAACCATCCTCAGTACCAACATTTTGAGGTACACTATTCATAGCTCTCATGATCTCAGCAACTATGTCATTCTTCATCAACTCCATCTCAGATCTAAAATCAGATTTCACCTTCTCTGTAATCCTAGATTCCACAATATCACAGAGATCTGTAATTACTCTAGGCTCCAATCTTCTCGAAGGCATCCTTAAAGATAAGAAAACCCTCTGCAAAAAACCCTACACCGACTACCTTGTGACAATCTCCAAGTTGTATGCAAGTCAAATCGCAACCTGCCACCTTGCACAAATAACTAGGGCAAGATTCCACAAGTTCAGTGCAACAGATCTGCAACTTAGATCATACGATCTCTTCGCCAACAAGGTCAATTTTGCAAGATCAACCCTCGCAAGAATAGCCTTCACTCCAAACAAGATCAAACTCAGCTCTAGAACAACCTTCACTCCAAACAAGATCAACCTAGCTTTGATACCACCTGACGCAGATCAAGGTAAGAGGATCCACTTAAGGACAGTCCAACCTCTCAGCTAGTTAACAACACATCAGAATAACACAACAAGATATGTTTCAACTCAAATTTTCATTAACATGTTCGGCTGTAAGGCCTTCCGAGTTAGGGCCAATTACAATCAAGAAGTAATTCTGCAAGATCAACAAGATCTAATCCCACATCAGCTAGTTCATTTCTAAAAACTATCGGCAATTGATGGAAACCCTAAGGCAGATCTGAACTTGAGCTCACAAGCCTCCAAGAAATCTCCTTGTCTCCAAGTAAACAACCACTAGCTCTGCTATTACAAACTATCAGATAATAATCTGATCTACAAGATCTCGTAGGATCCAAGATCTTTTCCACAACTTCACTAATTTGGTTCTCCCAAATCTACTTGTCAGATCTCTCTCAATCTGCCCCTAAACAATTACCCAAACACCCTATAAATACTAATTCTTAGCCATAAGTTGTCTGGATGAAACAATTAACTCCTACAAACCAATATTAAATGCAATACAAGTCAGCTCTCAAATAGCCTTACAAACATTAAATTCAACATGTTGGCCTCCAGATCTACATAGGAGAACGCAACAACAACTACCAACAATAAATGCACCAAGTCGGCCAACCAAATCACCAAGAACTCCAATCGGTAAACTAGGATTACTGACGCAGATCAAGGCAAGAGGAGCCAATTAAGGACAGTCCAACCATGCAGCTTCAGAACAACACAACGGAAATAAAACAACACACAAATTATTTAACTCAAATTTTCTATTAACATGCCCAGCTTTAAGGCCTTCCAGGTTAGGGCCAATTACAATCAAGAAGTAATTCTACAAGATCAACAAGATCCAATCCAACTCTATCTAGCTCAATTCTGAAAACTATCAGCAACTGATGGAAACCCTAAGGAAAATCTAATTAGCTCGCAAGCCTCCAAGCAATCTCCTTATCGCCAAGTATGCAACCACTAACTCTGCTACTACAAACTATCAGATAATAATATGATCTGCAAGATCTTGCATGATCTTTTCCACAACTTCACTTATTTGGTTCACCCAAATCAGCTCTCAGAACTCTCTCTTTGATGCCTAAAACAACTACCTAAACATCCTATAAATACTAATCATCAACCACAAGTCAGTTGGATGACACAATTAACTCCTACAAACAAATATTAAATACAATACAAGTCGGCTCTCAAATAGCCTTACAATTAATAAATTCAACATGTCGGCCTCCAGATCTACATAGGAGAATCCAACAAAAGATACCAACAATAAATGCACCAAGTCGGCCAAGCAAATCTTCAAGAACTCCAGTCGGTAAACCAGAACTACCAAGTGCCAAAGAAACAACCGAGCACTAGTGAAACAACTGACCAAGCTAAGAAACACTGAGAAACATAGGCATTACCGAGCACCAGTGGTTTCACCGAGTTCCTTCAGCGACCAAGCTTCCTTCAGTAACCAAGACCATTGGTTAAAGCTACAACCAAGTAACACCGGCCAAATAACACATCACCATGTAGATTCACCAAGGACCCAAGAATTCCCCTGCATCAGACACCCCAGGTTCAAAAAGATGTTCTCATATGCTAGAAGAACATCTTCCGGGATTAAACACATAAACCCCAAATTGGTTCTTCACATACAAGTCCTCCAACTTTTCACTTTGCATACTCTTCCACTTCAGCTTTCTCTGTCTCTTCAAGTCTTTTCTTGACATCACATGAGTCTATTTTCCACACTAATCATCCATACCTTCAGGATCCATCAACTCAACTTGGCTACCAATACTTAGGCTTCTCCTACCGAGCACTGTATCCAGCAAAGGCATTAGGGAAAACTTCTTGTCATCCTTCTCAACAGTAAACACATTTCTGACACAATCATACATAGCTCTGCAATCATATTGCCAACGTCTACTGAGCAATATATTTTAACTATTCATCTTCACAATATCACATAACATAAGATCCTTATACTGGCCAATCTAAACATCAACAAAGCACTATTCTCTCACTTCTAGAGCATGATCATCTTGCAACCAACCAATCCTATAAGGACAAGGATGCTTCATTCTATTCAAACCAAGTTTTTTGAACCATGTCCTCAACAACAAGGTTATCAGTACTACCACTATCAACAATAACATCATAGAGTTTACCTCCAAACTTGCACTGAGTCCTGAACAAGTTACTCCTCTGACAAGGTTCCACCTTTGTACCAATCAATGTTCTCCGAACTAGCAAGTTCTCAGATTCAGGTTCATTCTCAACATTCTCATTCACCACAACAGTCCATCGGTCACCAAGATTCTTCTGTGTACACTCAAAAGAACGGTGTCCTTCCTCACCATAGTTATAGAAAGTACCCTTAAAGATAACTCTACCTATCTTCTTCTTTGGTTCTACAAGTTTCAGCTCATCTTCTGTAGTCAGTTTATCCTTCACCGAGTGATTAATCTTTTCCTTCCCTCAGGGATTACTATGTTTTTTCCTCTTTAAATTATCTTCTTCCTTCAGAGCATATTGATAAGCATCAAGTTCTCCGTGTTCAGACTGAATAGTAAGTTTGTAGAACTCCTCGGTATAATCTTCAACAGACAAATCCTTCTGCTTCAGATTTTGCAACTTCTTAAACAAGTCAAGCTCATAGTCAGCAGGTATGAACTTAGCTTTCAATTTAGTCACCATCAACCTCCACCGATTGATCTTCATTTCACCTTCATCTTCTTTATCTCTTTCTAATTCTTTCCACCAAAGAGTAGCATGTCCTTTCAACTTAGTATGTGCCAATCTCACTCGAAGAGGATCTTCAATTTCTTCCAGCTCAAAGAAATCTTCAAGTTCACCAATCCAATCAATCAAGTTCTTGGGTTTCAAAGTACTAGAGAAAGTAGAAACTTCTATTCAGTAACTATTACTTAAACAAGCTCCAGATCTATGTAACTGATCAGTTCTATCTTCACCATATCTGTCTCTCCGGTCATCACCACTAGATCCAGCGACTTCAAAGTCTTCAACAACTTCCTCATAACCATCCTCAGTACCAACATTCCAAGCTACACTAGCCATAGCTCTCATGATCTCAGTGACCATGTCATTCTTCAACAGTTCCATCTCAGATCTAAAATCAGATTTCACCTTCTCTGTAATCCTAGATTCCATAGTATTACAAAGATCAACAATTACTCTAGGGTCCGATCTTCTCAGAGGCATCCTTAAAGATAGGAAAAACCCTCTGCAACAAACCCTACACCGACCACCTTATGGCAATTTTCAAGTTGTATGTAAGTCAGATCATAATTTGCCATCTTGCAAACAACTAGGGCAAGATTCCACAAGTTCAGTGCCATGAATCTGCAACTCAGATCATACGATCTCTTCACCAACAAGGTCAATTTCGTAAGATCAACCTTTGCAAGATCAACCTTCACTCCATAAATAAGATCGACTTAGCTCTGATACTACCTGACACAGATCAAGACAGGAGGATCCAATTAAGGACAGTCCAACCATTCAGCTTCATAACAACACAATAGAAATAACACAACACAACAATTGTTTAACTCAGATTTTCCATTAACATGCCCGACTGTAAGGCCTTCTAGGTTAGGGCCAATTACAATCAAGAAGTAATTCTGCAAGATCAACAAGATCTAATCCAACTCTAGCTAGCTCAATTCTGAAAACTATCAGCAACTAATGGAAACCCTAAGGCAGATCTAAACTTGAGCTCGCAAGTGATGAAGGGTGCTCCCCTTAATACCACAAACATATAAAAGATATAGTGAAACAACAACAATATGCAAGAACAGAAAATTGGCTTCTTATTATCTCCACAAATGTGGAATTACAAACTTTCAGAATTACAATATGCAAAGCCACATGGGCATTCCCTTACAATATTCCATAGGACAAAGCCTCGAACTATTACCCAGATCTACTACCCAGAACTATTCTGAACTGCCTAAGACAATAATACAGCCTTCCTTATATAGGCAACTTTCCACCGCCCGGGAAGCTTCCAGAATTTTAGCCAATAAGGCCGACCAAACTTAGAATTATTTTATTTTATATTTTATTACATCATAGTCGGCTCAAGAAAACCTTTGAAACCGGAACAGAAATTTTGAAGAAAATTATTTTCCGCAATTTCAGGTGGCCCAACTTCCGAAGACCATAAGTCATCACTAGTTGACCCGATTGACTATTATAACCCCATTTCAGAAACTCCACGAAGCGCTCTACAAGCTTGACTGGCACAAGCGCCTATCCCCCAAATTTTTGACCTCATCCGGGGCCTCTAAAGCCTTCAAAACTGAGTTCGAAGTTTCTGTACCCTGCTGCCAATACCGAAAATCTTCAATATCTTCCAATATACACTTGATCTGGCAATGAAACTTTACTGGCAGACTTATATGACCAACATGAACCTCCAAGAAAGAAATCAGATCATTCTGAGCACATACGAAAATTACAAAAAATAGTAACTTTCCATAAATAGCAGCTCTGCACAAAATAGCCCTTATTGAATATAAAAACATAAATATTTTTGGGTGATGCAAGATTGCTCTTACACCCAGGATGCTCCTGCATCAGACACCCAAGGTAATTTGAGAAGTGACCCTGTCACGACTCAGGTGTGCAGAGGAAAACCAAGACGGTTAACCTCCACCCTTGTTAGCCATGATGAATCTTCAACAGGTCGTCCTTTCCACTTGACCAGATATTCTTCATATGTCCAGTTCCTTGTGCTTCTGCCAACACGACTGTCCAGTATATCCTCGATCTCCTTAGTGTCTGAACTAGTTGCTGGAATACTCCACTATGCTGCTGTGATCTCATCTTCAACACCTCCTTCATGATACTCTGTCAGATCTGAAATGTTAAACACTAGTGAAATATTTAGCTCAGTAGGCAATTCTACCTCATATGCGTTTCCTGAATCATGCTTCTTCAATATCTTACATGGTCCAAACTTTTTCATTTTCAGCTTGTTATATGTACCAACCGGAAATCGCTCCTTCCGCAAATGAACCATGACTTCATCTCCAACTTGAAATTCCTTATACCTCCTTTTCTCATCTGCCTTAGCCTTATACTATGCGTTCATCTTGGTAATATGCTTCCTCACCTCCCCATGGATGTTCTTCAAGTGTTCTGCAAAATCTTCAGCTTCAGCACTACTTATTTCTCCTTTATCTATCTTCCTTAATTCAGATGCATTTCTTGGACTACTTCCATATACAATCTGGAATGGTGATTTACCAGTGCTCCTGTTGACAGAATTATTGTATGCAAATTCTGCCTGTGGTAAAATCAAATCCCATCATGTTGGCTTATCTCCAACCAAACATCTCAGCAAATTTTCCAAACTTCTATTCACCACCTCTGTCTGTCCATCAGTCTGTGGATGATGTGATGAACTGAACTTCAAATCTGTCTTCAACTTCTTCCACAATGTACGCCAGATATATCCAACAAACTTAGTATCTCGATCTGAAACTATGGTCTTTGGCAAACCATGAAGTCTCACTACTTCTCTGAAAAATAATTCTGCTACATGAACAACATCATTAGTCTTCTTGTAGGGAATGAAATGTGTCATCTTTAAAAATCTGTCAACTACCACAAAAATTGAATCATGTCCCCGCTGAGTCCTCGGTAAACCGAGAACAAAGTCCATACTAATATCCTCCCAAGGCTTCTCTGGTATAGGTAATGGCTGATACAACCCTGTATTCTGCTTCACTCCTTTCGCCATCTGACATACTCTACAACTCTGTACAAACTTCTTCACATCTTGCTGCAACTGTGGCCAATAATAATTCTCACTAACCAAACCAAGGGTTTTATCATGACCAAATGTCCAGCCAATCCTCCACTATGCTTCTCCTTGATGAGATTCTCCCTCATAGAACTTCGTGGAATGCACAACTGACTCCCTCTGAATAGCATATCATCCTGGATGATGAAATCCAACCATTTCGTCCTGTCTAGAGTAACAGGTTCTGTACAAGCTTTCCAAGCTTCACCAAAATCAAGATCCTCTGGATACAAATTCTTGAGTTCCTTGAACCCAACCACCTCAATCTGCATCTCTGTCAGCAATAGTTGCCTTCTGCTAAGAGCATCTGCAACCCTATTAGACTTTCCACTCCTGTGTTTCAAAACAAATGTATAACTCTGCAAAAACTCAACCCATTTCAAATGCCTTTGATTCAATTTTCCTTGACTATTCAAATATTGCAAAGCTTGATGATCAGTATACAAAACAAACTCCTTAGGAAGCAGATAATGTCTCCACTTCTTTAATGCCTGAACTATAGCATAAAATTCTTGATCATAAACAGAATATTTCCTCTTGGCATCATTTAACTTCTCACTGAAATAAGCAACAGGTTTACCTTCTTGGCTCATAACAGCTCCTATTGCAGTACCACTAGCATCACAATCTACTTGAAACACCTTATTAAAATCTGGAAGTGCTAAAACAGGTTGTTCTGTAACTTTTTATTTCAACAATTGAAAACTCTTTTCCGCCCCATTAGTCCACTTAAATTCTTTTCTATCCCCTCTCATTGTTTCAGTCAAGGGTCCACAAATACTGCTAAAGTTTCTGATAAACTTTCTGTAAAAGCTAGCTAGACCATGAAAAGATCTTACCTCATTAGCATTCCTTGGAGTAGGCCATTCAAGGATAGCCTGTACCTTCTCTGGGTCCATTTTCAGACCTTCTGCTGAAACTACAAATCTCAAATACACTAACTTTTTCTTCACAAAACTACACTTCTTCAAATTAATCAAAAATTTCTCTTCTCTCAACTTCTCAAATACCATACGAATATGCATCATATGCTCATCCAATGTCTTACTAAAGATCAAAATATCATTTAGGTAAACGATGACAAACTTACCCAGAAATTCTTTCAGAACCTCGTTCATGAGCCGCATGAAAGTGCTCGGTGCATTGGTTAGCCCAAAAGGCATGACTAACCACTCATATAGTCCTTCCTTTGTCTTGAAGGGAGTTTTCCATTCATCTCCTTCTCTAATCCGAATCTAATGATATCCACTTTTCAGATCTATCTTTGAGAAATACACAGCTCCACTCAAACAGTCTATAATATCATCCATTCGTGGCAATGGAAACCTGTACTTGATTGTGATCTTGTTTATTGCCCTAGAATCTGTACACATCCTCCATTCTCCATTCTTCTTTGGTGCTAATACTGCTGGTACAGCACAGGGACTCAGACTCTCACGGATCAATCCTTTCTGTAACAGTTCATGTACTTGTCTGTTCAACTCCTCACTTTCTGCAGGTGTCATTCTGTGTGCTGCCTTATTTGGCAAACTCGCTCCTGGGATCAAGTCCATCTGATGACTGATCTTCCTGACTGGTGGTAATCCATCAAGCACGTTATCGGATACAATATCCTGAAACTCATTCAACAAATCTGCAACTTCTACAAGAACATCTTCTACTTCTTTTTTACCAGCTTTTGGAATTAAAGCAAAACATACATGCTCATGCCTCATACCATCTAGGAAATTTCTTCCATCAACAAAAGTTATCCTTGCATTACCACATACCTTTTCTTCAGTCTCCTTCAATGGTTTTAGCTTATGTCGCACTCCATCCTTTGTCAGGGAATAGGTATTTGCACGACCATCATGTACAACACATCTGTCAAACTACCATGGTCTACCCAACAACATATGACATGCATCCATAGATATGATATCACACAATACCTCATCTTGGTATCCGCCAATCTTGAACTTCACTAGGCATTGTTCATTGACCATGACCTTGTGGTCATCCTGTACCGAGGCAATCCGATATGGATGTGGGTGTTTCTGTCTCTTGAGCTTCAACTTTGTCACCATCTCTTCTGACACCAAATTGTCAGTGCTTCCACTATCAATAATCACATCACAACAATTACCTTCACACTTGCACCTGGTGTGAAATAGGCTCCTCCTTTGCTGAGGTTCATTCTCACCACTCAACAGGACTCTTCTGTTAATCAACGTTTCTCCTCTTTCAGCATCTTTAGAATTTGATGATCTGGCATCTTCATCTACATGTGCAACTCTGGCCTAGCCTTCATTTCTCCTGTCCGTTCTGCCTTGGCGCTGAGGACATTCAAATGCCCTATGACCTTCTTCTCCATAGTGAAAATATATTCCACGGAAGCCACCTCATCCAAATCCTTGTCCTCTTCCTCTTCCTCTCCGATCTCTATTATTCTGATCCTGGAAGCGATTGGAATTATTTTCTCGCTGATTTTGACTGCTACTGGCCTCATCCTTCTTTTTTGGATCTTCATTTCGGCCACCATATGACCGTCCACCAGATCGTCCACCGCGACCTCTTCCGTTTTGTCTGCTCTCGAACTTCTTGTTCAGCTTTTCCTCTACTTTTAGGGCAAATTGGTATGCCTCCTCAATACTGTTCATTCGAACTAGATTCAACTCCTCCTGAATGCTTGGCCTTAACCCATTAAGGTATCGGGCAACTTTCTCCTTATCAGCTTCAGCATGGGCTGTTCTGATGAGGAGTCGATAGAACTCATCTGTATACTCCTGAACAAATTTTCCTGCTTGCTTCAAACTTTGCATTTTCTTCAGTAGGTCAAGCTCATAATCAACAGGAATGAACTGTCGCTTCAATTTTTCCACCATCTGATCTCATCTTGTGATTTTATCTTTCCCTCTTCTATTTTGCTCCAATTGAATTTCTTGCCACCAAATCTTCGCATGACCTTTCAGTCTGGCCTTCGCAAATTTGACCCTATTACGATCCTCAACATCTTCATACTCAAAATACTCCTCACATTCATTGATCCACTCGATCAATTCTTCTGGGTTAAGATTTTCAGAAAATGTATGAACCTCAATCTTAGGTCTTTTCTTAATATTTGAAATCGCCCGAAAAAGTCTTTCTTCCTCCTGGTTCACAATTTCAGCTTCTCCTTCTTGATATTCTTCTTCGGCTTCATCCTCGCTTTCATCTCTGACATTAAGATTCATTCCTCTGCGAATCTCTTCTTGCAATGCTCGCACTTGTCTCTGCAGCTCTCTAACCTCAGGTGTTACAACACCAGCTCTTCCGCCACGTTCCTTTCGTGGAGGTGTTTTTGCGATGCGCGCTGAAACCCTAGCCACAGTCCTGGTGCAAACTGCCTCACAGTTGGTGATCTGTTTACACACTCAAAAAAACCTGGCTCTGATACCACTTGATGAATGGTGCTCCCCTTAATACCATAAACATATAAAAGATATAGTGAAACAACAACAATATGCAAAAATAGAAAATTGGCTTCTTATTATCTCCACAAATGTGGAATTACAAACTTTCAGAATTACAATATGCAAAGCCACATGGGCATTCCCTTACAATATTCTGTAGGACAAAGCCTCGAACTATTACCCAGATCTACTACCCAGAACTATTCTGAACTGCCTAAGACAATAATACAGCCTTCCTTATATAGGCAACTTTCCACCGGCCAGGAAGGTTCCAGAATTTTAGCCAATAAAGCCGACCAAACTTAAAATTATTTTATTTTATATTTTATTACATCATAGTCGGCTCAAGATAACCTTTGAAACCGGAACAGAAATTTTGAAGAAAATTATTTTCTGCCATTTCAGGTGGCCCAACTTCCGAAGACCATAAGTCATCACCAGTTGACTCGATCGGCTATTATAACCCCATTTCAGAAACGCCACGAAGCACTCTACAGGCCTAATCGGCGCAAGCACTCATCGCCCAAATTTTTGACCTCATCCGGGGCCTCTAAAGCCTTCAAAACTGAGTTTGAAGTTTTTGAACCCTACTGCCAATACCAAAAATCTTCAATATCTTCCAATATACACTTGATCTGGCAATGAAACTTTACTGGCAGACTTATATGACCAACATGAACCTCCAAGAAAGAAATTAGATCATTCTGAGCACATATGAAAATTACCAAAAATAGTAACTTTCCATAAATAGCAGCTCTGCACAAAATAGCCCTTATTGAATATAAAAACATAAATATTTTTGGGTGATGCAAGATTGCTCTTACACCCAGGATGCTCCTGCATCAGACACCCAGGGTAATTTGAGAAGTGACCCTGTCACGACTCAGGTGTGCAGAGGAAAACCAAGACGGTTAACCTCCACCCTTGTTAGCCATGATGAATCTTCAACAGGTCATCCTTTCCGCTTGACCAGATATTCTTCATATGTCCTGTTTCTTGTGCTTCTGCCAACACGACTGTCCAGTATATCCTCAATCTCCTTAGTGTCTAAACTAGTTGCTAGAATACTCCACTATGCTGCTGTGATCTCATCTTCAACACCTCCTTCATGATACTCTGTCAGATCTGAAATGTTAAACACTAGTGAAATATTTAGCTCAGTAGGCAATTCTACCTCATATGCATTTCCTAAATCATGCTTCTTCAATATCTTACATAGTCCAAACTTTTTCATTTTCAGCTTGTTATATGTACCAACCGAAAATCGCTCCTTCCGCAAATGAACCATGACTTCATCTCCAACTTGAAATTCCTTATACCTCCTTTTCTCATCTGCCTTAGCCTTATACTGTGCGTTCATCTTGGTAATATGCTTCCTCACCTCCCCATGGATGTTCTTCAAGTGTTCTGCAAAATCCTCAGCTTCAGCACTACTTATTTCTCCTTTATCTATCTTCCTCAATTCAGATGCATTTCTTGGACTACTTCCATATACAATCTGGAATGGTGATTTACCAGTGCTCCTGTTGACAGAATTATTGTATGCAAATTCTGCCTGTGGTAAAATCAAATCCCATCCTGTTGGCTTATCTCCAACCAAACATCTCAGCAAATTTTCCAAACTTCTATTCACCAGCTCTGTCTGTCCATCAGTCTGTGGATGATGTGATGAACTGAACTTCAAATCTGTCTTCAACTTCTTCCACAATATATGCCAGAAATATCCAACAAACTTAGTATCTCGATCTGAAACTATGGTCTTTGGCAAACCATGAAGTCTCACTACTTTTCTGAAAAACAATTCTGCTACATGAACAGCATCATTAGTCTTCTTGTAGGGAATGAAATGTGTCATCTTTGAAAATCGGTCAACTACCACAAAAATAGAATCATGTCCCCGCTGAGTCTTCGGTAAACCAAGAACAAAGTCCACACTAATATCCTCCCAAGGCTTCTCTGGTATAGGTAATGGCTGATACAACCCTGTATTCTGCTTCACTCCTTTCACCATCTGACATACTCTGCAACTCTGTACAAACTTTTTCACATCTTGCTGCAGCTGTGGCCAATAATAATTCTCACTAACCAAACCAAAGGTTTTATCACGACCAAAATGTCTAGCCAATCCTCCGCTATGCTTCTCCTTGATGAGATTCTCCCTCATAGAACTTCATGGAATGCACAACTGACTCCCTCTAAATAGCATATCATCCTAGATGATGAAATCCAACCATTTCGTCTTGTCTAGAGTAACAGGTTCTGTACAAGCTTTCCAAGCTTCACCAGAATCAAGATCCTCTAGATACAAATTCTTGAGTTCCTTGAACCCAACCACCTCAATCTGCATCTCTGTCAGCAATAGTTGCCTTCTGCTAAGAGCATCTGCAACCCTATTAGACTTTCCACTCCTGTGTTTCAAAACAAATGTATAACTCTGCAAAAACTCAACCCATTTCAAATACCTTTGATTCAATTTTCCTTGACTATTCAAATATTGCAAAGCTTGATGATCAGTATACAAAACAAACTCCTTAGGAAGAAGATAATATCTCCACTTCTTTAATGCCTGAACTATAGCATAAAATTCTTGATCATAAACATAATATTTCCTCTTGGCATCATTTAACTTCTCACTGAAATAAGCAACAGGTTTACCTTCTTGGCTCATAACAACTCCTATTGCAGTACCACTAGCATCACAATCTACTTGAAACACCTTATTAAAATCTGGAAGTGCTAAAACAGGTTGTTCTGTAACTTTTTGTTTCAATAATTGAAAACTCTTTTCCGCCCTATTAGTCCACTTAAATTCTTTTCTATCCCCTCTCATTGTTTTAGTCAAGGGTCCACAAATACTGCTAAAGTTTCTGATAAACTTTCTGTAAAAGCTAGCTAGACCATGAAAAGATCTTACCTCAGTAGCATTCCTTGGAGTAGGCCATTCAAGGATAGCCTGTACTTTCTCTGGGTCCATTTTCAGACCTTCTGCTGAAATTACAAATCTCAAATACACTAACTCTTTCTTCACAAAACTGCACTTCTTCAAATTAATCAATAATTTCTCTTCTCTCAACTTCTCAAATACCATACGAATATGCATCATATGCTCATCCAATGTCTTACTAAAGATTAAAATATCATCTAGGTAAACAATGACAAACTTACCCAGAAATTCTTTCAGAACCTCGTTCATGAGCCGCATGAAAGTGCTCGGTGCATTGGTTAGCCCAAAAGGCATGACTAACCACTCATATAGTCCTTCCTTTGTCTTGAAGGCAGTCTTCCATTCATCTCCTTCTCTAATCCGAATCTGATGATATCCACTTTTTAGATCTATCTTTGAGAAATACACAGCTCCACTCAAACAGTCTATAATATCATCCATTCGTGGCAATGGAAACCTGTATTTGATTGTGATCTTGTTTATTGCCCTAGAATCTGTACACATCCTCCATTCTCCATTCTTCTTTGGTGCTAATACTGCTGGTACAGCACAGGGACTCAGACTCTCACGGATCAATCCTTTCTGTAACAGTTCATGTACTTGTCTGTTCACCTCCTCACTTTTTGCAGGTGTCATTCTATGTGCTACCTTATTTGGCAAACTCGCTCCTGAGATCAAGTCCATCTGATGACTGATCTTCCTGACTGGTGGTAATCCATCAGGCACGTTATCGGATACAATATCCTGAAACTCATTCAACAAATCTGCAACTTCTACATGAACATCTTCTACTTCCTTTTTACCAGCTTTTGGAATTAAAGCAAAACATACATGCTCATGCCTCATACCATCTAGGAAATTTCTTCCATCAACAAAAGTTATCCTTGCATTACCACATACCTTTTCTTCAGTCTCCTTCAATGGTTTTAGCTTATGTCACACTCCATCCTTTGTCAGGGAATAGGTATTCGCACGACCATCATGTACAGCACATCTGTCAAACTGCCATGGTCTACCCAACAACATATGACATGCATCTATAGATATGATATCACACAATACCTCATCTTGGTATCCGCCAATCTTGAACTTCACTAGGCATTGTTCATTGACCATGACCTTGTGGTCATCCTGTACCTAGGCAATCCGATATGGATGTGGGTGTTTCTGTCTCTTGAGCTTCAACTTTGTCACCATCTCTTCTGACACCAAATTGTCAGTGCTTCCACTATCAATAATCACATCACAACATTTACCTTCACACTTGCACCTGGTGAGAAACAGGCTCCTCCTTTGCTCAGGTTCATTCTCACCACTCAACATGACTCTTCTGTTAATCAATGTTTCTCCTCTTTCAGCATCTTCAGAATTTGATGATCTAGCATCTTCATCTACATGTGCAACTCTGGCCTGGCCTTCATTTCTCCTGTCTGTTCTACCTTGGCGCTGAGGACATTCAAATGCCCTATGACCTTCTTCTCCACAGTGAAAACATGTTCCACAGAAGCCACCTCTTCCAGATCCTTGTCCTCTTCCTCTTCCTCTCTGATCTCTATTATTCTGATGATGGAAGCAATTGGAGTTATTTCCTCACTGATTTTGACTGCTACTGGCCTCATCCTTCTTTTTCAGATCTTCATTTTGGCCACCATATGACCCTGCACCAGATTGTCCACCGCGACCTCTTCCATTTTGTCTGTTCTCAAACTTTTTGTTCAGCTTTTCCTCTACTTTTAGGGCAAATTGGTATGCCTCCTCAATATTGTTTATTCGAACTAGATTCAACTCCTCCTGAATGCTTGGCCTTAACCCATTAAGGTATCGGGCAACTTTCTCCTTATCAGCTTCGGCATGGCCTGTTCTGATGAGGAGTCGATAGAACTCATCTGTATACTCCTAAACAGATTTTCCTGCTTGCTTCAAACTTTGCATTTTCTTCAATAAGTCAAGCTCATAATCAACAGGAATGAACTGTCGCTTCAATTTTTCCACCATCCGATCCCATCTTGTGATTTTATCTTTTCCTCTTTTATTTCACTCCAATTGAATTTCTTGCCACCAGATCTTCGCATGACCTTTCAGTCTGGCCTTCGAAAATTTGACCCTATCAGGATCCTCAACATCTTCATACTCAAAATGCTCCTCACATTCATTGATCCAGTCGATCAATTCTTCTGGGTTAAGATTTTCAGAAAATGTAGGAACCTCAATCTTAGGTCTTTTCCCAATCTTGAAAATCGTCCGAAAAAGTTTTTCTTCCTCTTGGTTTACAATTTCAGCTTCTCCTTCTTGATATTCTTCTTCAGCTTCATCTTCGCTTTCATCTCTGACATTAAGATTCATTCCTTTGTGAATCTCTTCTTGCAATAATCGCACTTGTCTCTGCACCTCTCTAACCTCAGCTGTTACAACACCAGCTCTTCCGCCACGTTCCGTTCGTGGAGGCATTTTCGCGATGCGCGCTGAAACCCTAGCCACGGTCCTGGTGCAAACTGCCTCACAGTCGCTGATCTGTTTACACACTCAAGAAAACCTGGCTCTGATACCACTTGATGAAGGGTGCTCCCCTTAATACCACAAACATATAAAAGATATAGTGAAACAACAACAATATGCAAGAACAGAAAATTGGCTTCTTATTATCTACACAAATGTAGAATTACAAACTTTCAGAATTATAATATGCAAAGCCACATGGGCATTCCCTTACAATATTCTGTAGGACAAAGCTTCGAACTATTACCCAGATCTACTACCCAGAACTATTCTGAACTGCCTAAGACAATAATACAGCTTTCCTTATATAGGCAACTTTCCACCGCCCGGGAAGCTTCCAGAATTTTAGCCAGTAAGGCTGACCAAACTTAAAATTATTTTATTTTATATTTTATTACATCATAGTCGGCTCAAGAGAACCTTTGAAACCGGAACATAAATTTTGAAGAAAATTATTTTCCGCCATTTCAGGTGGCCCAACTTCTGAAGACCATAAGTCATCACCAGTTGACCCGATCGGCTATTATAACCCCATTTCGGAAACACCACGAAGCGCTCTATAGACCTGAATCGCGCAAGCGCCCATCACCCAAATTTTTGACCTCATCCAGAGCATCTAAAGCTTTCAAAACTGAGTTCAAAGTTTTTGTACCCTGCTGCCAATACCGAAAATCTTCAATATCTTCCAATATACACTTGATCTGGCAATGAAACTTTACTGGCAGACTTATATGACCAACATGAACCTCCAAGAAAGAAATCAGATCATTCTGAGCACATACGAAAATTACCAAAAATAATAACTTTTCATAAATAGAAGCTCTACACAAAATAGCCTTTATTGAATATAAAAACATAAATATTTTTGGGTGATCCAAGATTGCTCTTACACCCAGGATGCTCCTGCATCAGACACCCAGGGTAATTTGAGAAGTGACCCTGTCATGACTCAGGTGTGCAGAGGAAAACCAAGACGGTTAACCTCCACCCTTGTTAGCCATGATGAATCTTCAACAGGTCATCCTTTCCACTTGACCAGATATTCTTCATATGTCCTGTTCCTTGTGCTTCTGCCAACACGACTGTCCAGTATATCCTCGATCTCCTTAATGTCTGAACTAGTTGCTGGAATACTCCACTGTGCTGCTGTGATCTCATCTTTAACACCTCCTTCATGATACTCTGTCAGATCTGAAATGTTAAACACTGGTGAAATATTTAGCTCAGTAGGCAATTCTACCTCATATGCATTTCCTGAATCATGCTTCTTTAATATCTTACATGGTCCAAACTTTTTCATTTTTAGCTTGTTATATGTACCATTCAGAAATCGCTCCTTCCGCAAATGAACCATGACTTCATCTCCAACTTGAAATTCCTTATACCTCCTTTTCTCATCTGCCTTAGCCTTATACTGTGCGTTCATCTTGGTAATATGCTTCCTCACCTCCCCATGGATGTTCTTCAAGTGTTCTGCAAAATCCTTGGCTTCAGCACTAATTATTTCTCCTATATCTATCTTCCTCAATTCAGATGCATTTCTTGGACTACTTCCATATACAATCTGGAATGGTGATTTACCAGTGCTCTTGTTGACAGAATTATTGTATGCAAATTCTGCCTGTGGTAAAATCAAATCGCATCCTGTTGGCTTATCTCCAACCAAACATCTCAGTAAATTTTTCAAACTTCTATTCACCACCTCTGTCTGTCCATCAGTCTGTGGATGATGTGATGAACTGAACTTTAAATCTATCTTCAACTTCTTCCACAATGTACGCCAGAAATATCTAACAAACTTAGTATCTCCATCTGAAACTATGGTCTTTGGCAAACCATGAAGTGTCACTACTTTTCTAAAAAATAATTCTGCTACATGAACAGCATCATTAGTCTTCTTGCAGGGAATGAAATGTGTCATCTTTGAAAATCTGTCAACTACCACAAAAATTGAATCATGTCCCCACTGAGTCCTTGGTAAACCAAGAACAAAGTCCATACTAATATCCTCCCAAGGCTTATCTGGTATAGGTAATGGCTGATACAACCCTGTATTCTGCTTCACTCCTTTCGCCATCTGACATACTCTGCAACTCTGTACAAACTTCTTCACATCTTGTTGCAATTGTGACCAATAATAATTCTCACTAACCAAACCAGGTTTTATCACGACCAAAATATCCAGCCAATCCTCCGCTATGCTTCTCCTTGATGAGATTCTCCCTCATAGAACTTCGTGGAATGCACAACTGACTCCCTCTGAATAGCATATCATCCTGGATGATGAAATCCAACCATTTCATCCTGTCTAGAGTAACAGGTTCTGTACAAGCTTTCCAAGCTTCACCAAAATCAAGATCCTCTGGATACAAATTCTTGAGTTCCTTGAACCCAACCACCTCAATCTGCATCTCTGTCAGCAATAGTTGCCTTCTGCTAAGAGCATCTGCAACCCTATTAGACTTTCCACTCGTGTGTTTCAAAACAAATGTATAACTCTACAAAAACTCAACCCATTTCAAATGCCTTTGATTCAATTTTCCTTGACTATTCAAATATTGCAAAACTTGATGATCAGTATACAAAAAAAACTCTTTAGGAAGCAGATAATGTCTCCACTTCTTTAATGCCTGAACTATAGCATAAAATTCTTGATCATAAACAGAATATTTCCTATTGGCATCATTTAACTTCTCACTGAAATAAGCAACAGGTTTACCTTCTTGGCTCATAACAGCTCCTATTACAGTACCATTAGCATCACAATCTACTTGAAACACCTTATTAAAATATGGAAGTGCTAAAACAGGTTGTTCTGTAATTTTTTGTTTCAACAATTGAAAACTCTTTTCCGCCCCATTAGTCCACTTAAATTCTTTTCTATCCCCTCTCATTGTTTCAGTCAAGGGTCCACAAATACTACTAAAGTTTCTGATAAACTTTCTGTAAAAGCGAGCTAGACCATGAAAAGATCTTACCTCAGTAGCATTCCTTGGAGTAGGCCATTCAAGGATAGCCTGTACCTTCTCTGGGTCTATTTTCAGACCTTCTGCTGAAACTACAAATCCTAAATACACTAACTCTTTCTTCACAAAACTGCACTTCTTCAAATTAATCAATAATTTTTCTTCTCTCAACTTCTCAAATACCATACGAATATGCATCATATGCTCATCCAATGTCTTACTAAAGATCAAAATATCATCTAGGTAAACAATGACAAACTTACCCAGAAATTCTTTCAGAACCTCGTTCATGAGCCGCATGAAAGTGCTCGGTGCATTGGTTAGCCCAAAAGGCATGACTAACCACTCATATAGTCATTCCTTTGTCTTGAAGGCAGTCTTCCATTCATCTCCTTCTCTAATCCGAATCTGATGATATCCACTTTTCAGATCTATCTTTGAGAAATATACAGCTCCACTCAAACAGTCTATAATATCATCCATTCGTGGCAATGGAAACCTGTACTTGATTGTGACCTTGTTTATTACCCTAGAATCTGTACACAACCTCCATTCTCCATTCTTCTTTGGTGCTAATACTGCTGGTACAGCACAGGGACTCAGACTCTCACAGATCAATGCTTTCTATAACAGTTCATGTACTTGTCTGTTCAACTCCTCACTTTCTGCAGGTGTCATTCTGTGTGCTGCCTTATTTGAAAAACTCGCACCTGGGATCAAGTCCATCTGATGACTGATCTTCCTGACTGGTGGTAATCCATCAGGCATGTTATCGGATATGATATCCTGAAACTCATTCAACAAATCTGCAACTTCTACATGAACATCTACTTCCTCTTTACCAGCTTTTGGAATTAAAGCAAAACATACATGCTCATGCCTCATACCATCTAGAAAATTTTTTCCATCAACAAAAGTTATCTTTGCATTACCACATACCTTTTCTTCAGTCTCCTTCAATAGTTTTAGCTTATGTCGCACTCCATCCTTTGTCAGGGAATAGGTATTCGCACGACCATCATGCACAACACATCTGTCAAACTGCCATGGTCTACCCAAAAATATATGACATGCATCCATAGATATGATATCACACAATACCTCATCTTGGTATCCGCCAATCTTGAACATCACTATGCATTGTTCATTGACCATGACCTTGTGGTCATCCTGTACCCAGGAAATCCGATATGGATATGGGTGTTTCTGTCTCTTGAGCTTCAACTTTGTCACCATCTCTTCTGACCCTAAATTGTCAGTGCTTCCACTATCAATAATCACATCACAACATTTACCTTCACACTTGCACCTGGTGCGAAACAGGCTTCTCCTTTGCTCAGGTTCATTCTCACCACTCAACAGGACTCTTCTGTTAATCAACGTTTCTCCTTTTTCAGCATCTTCACAATTTGATGATCTGGCATCTTCATCTACATGTGCAACTCTGGCTTGGCCTTCATTCCTCCTGTCTGTTCTGCCTTGGCGCTGAGGACATTCAAATGCCCTATGACCTTCTTCTCCAAAGTGAAAACATCTTCCACGGAAGCCACCTCTTCCAGATCCTTGTCCTCTTCCTCTTCCTCTCTGATCTCTATTATTCTGATCCTGGAAGCGATTAGAATTATTTCTTCGCTGATTTTGACTGCTACTGGCCTCATCCTTCTTTTTTGGATCTTCATTTCGGCCACCATATGACCGTCCACCGCGACCTCTTCCATTTTGTCTGCTCTCGAACTTCTTGTTCAGCTTTTCCTCCACTTTTAAGGCAAATTGATATGCCTCCTCAATACTGTTCATTCAAACTAGATTCAACTCCTCCTGAATGCTTGGCCTTAACCCATTAAGGTATCGGGAAAATTTCTCCGTATCAGCTTCGGTATGGCCTGTTTTGATGAGGAGTCAATAGAACTCCTCTGTATACTCCTGAACAGATTTTCCTGCTTGCTTCAAACTTTGCATTTTCTTCAGTAAGTCAAGCTCATAATCAACAAGAATGAACTGTCGCTTCAATTTTTCCACCATCTGATCCCATCTTGTGATTTTATCTTTCCCTCTTCTATTTCGCTCCAATTGAATTTCTTGCTACCAGATCTTCGCATGACCTTTCAGTCTGGCCTTCGCAAATTTGACCCTATCAGTATCCTCAACATCTTCATACTCAAAATACTCCTCACATTCATTGATCCAGTCGATCAATTCCTCTGGGTTAAGATTTCTAGAAAATGTAAGAACCTCAATCTTAGGTCTTTTCCCAATCTTGGAAATCGCCCGAAAAAGTCTTTCTTCCTCCTGGTTCACAATTTCAGCTTCTCCTTGATATTCTTCTTCGGCTTCATCCTCGCTTTCATCTCTGACATTAAGATTCATTCCTCTGTGAATCTCTTCTTGCAATGCTCGCACTTGTCTCTACAGCTCTCTAACCTCAGCTGTTACAACACCAGCTCTTCCGCCACGTTCCCTTCGTGGAAACATTTTCACGATGCGCGCTGAAACTCTAGCCACGGTCTTGGTGCAAACTGCCTCACAGTCGGCGATTTGTTTACACACTCAAAAAAACCTAGCTCTGATACCACTTGATGAAGGGTGCTCCCCTTAATACCACAAACATATAAAAGATATAGTGAAACAACAACAATATGCAAGAATAGAAAATTGGCTTCTTATTATCTCCACAAATGTGGAATTACAAACTTTCAGAATTACAATATGCAAAGCCACATGGGCATTCTCTTACAATATTCTGTAGGACAAAGCCTCGAACTATTACCCAGATCTACTACCCAGAACTATTCTGAACTGCTTAAGACAATAATACAGCCTTCCTTATATAGGCAACTTTCCACCGCCCGGGAAGCTTCCAGAATTTTAGCCAATAAGGCCGACCAAACTTAGAATTGTTTTATTTTATATTTTATTACATCATAGTCGGCTCAAGATAAACTTTGAAACCGGAACAGAAATTTTGAAGAAAATTATTTTCCGCCATTTCAGGTGGCCCAACTTCCGAAGACCATAAGTCATCACCAGTTGACCCGATCGACTATTATAACCCCATTTCAGAAATGCCACGAAGCGCTCTACAAGCCTGACCCGCGCAAGCGCCCGTCACCCAAATTTTTGACCTCATCCGGGGCCTCTAAAGCCTTCAAAACTAAGTTCAAAGTTTCTGTACCCTTCTGCCAATACCGAAAATCTTCAATATCTTCCAATATACACTTGATCTGGTAATGAAACTTTACTGGCAGACTTATATGACCAACATGAACCTCCAAGAAAGAAATCAGATCATTATAAGCACATACGAAAATTACCAAAAATAGTAACTTTCCATAAATAGCAGCTCTGCACAAAATAGCCCTTATTGAATATAAAAACATAAATATTTTTGGGTGATGCAAGATTACTTTTACACCCAGGATGCTCCTGCATCAGACACCCAGGGTAATTTGAGAAGTGACCCTGTCACGACTCAGGTGTGCAGAGGAAAACCAAGACGGTTAACCTCCACCCTTGTTAGGCATGATGAATCTTCAACAGGTCATCCTTTCCACTTGAACAGATATTCTTCATATGTCCTGTTCCTTGTGCTTCTGCCAACACGACTGTCCAGTATATCCTCGATCTCCTTAGTGTCTGAACTAGTTGCTGGAATACTCCACTATGCTGCTGTGATCTCATCTTCAACACCTCCTTCATGATACTCTGTCAGATCTGAAATGTTAAACACTGGTGAAATATTTAGCTTAGTAGGCAATTCTACCTCATATGCATTTCCTGAATCATGCTTCTTCAATATCTTACATGGTCCAAACTTTTTCATTTTCAGCTTGTTATATGTACCAACCGAAAATCGCTCCTTCCGCAAATGAACCATGACTTCATCTCCAACTTGAAATTCCTTATACCTCCTTTTCTCATCTGCCTTAGCCTTATACTGTGCGTTCATCTTGGTAATATGCTTCCTCACCTCCCCATGGATGTTCTTCAAGTGTTCTGCAAAATCCTCAGCTTCAGCACTACTTATTTCTCCTTTATCTATCTTCCTCAATTCAGATGCATTTTTTGGACTACTTCCATATACAATCTGGAATAGTGATTTACCAGTGCTCCTGTTGACAGAATTATTGTATGCAAATTCTGCCTGTGGTAAAATCAAATCCCATCCTGTTGGCTTATCTCCAACCAAACATCTCAGCAAATTTTCCAAACTTCTATTCACCACCTCTGTCTGTCCATCAGTCTGTGGATGATGTGATAAACTGAACTTCAAATCTATCTTCAACTTCTTCCAGAATGTACGCCAGTAATATCTAACAAACTTAGTATCTCGATCTGAAACTATGGTCTTTGGCAAACCATGAAGTCTCACTACTTTTCTGAAAAATAATTCTGCTACATGAACAACATCATTAGTCTTCTTGCAAGGAATGAAATGTGCCATCTTTAAAAATTTGTCAACTACCACAAAAATTGAATCATGTCCCCGCTGAGTCCTCGCTAAACCAAGAATAAAGTCCATACTAATATCCTCCCAAAGCCTCTCTGGTATAGGTAATGGCTGATACAACCCTGTATTCTACTTCACTCCTTTTGCCATCTGACATACTCTGCAACTCTGTACAAACTTCTTCACATCTTGCTGCAACTGTGACCAATAATAATTCTCACTAACCAAACCAATGGTTTTATCACGACCAAAATGTCCAGCCAATCCTCCGCTATGCTTCTCCTTGATGAGATTCTCCCTCATAGAACTTCGTGGAATGCACAACTGACTCCCTCTGAATAGCATATCATCCTGGATGATGAAATCCAACCATTTCATCCTGTCTAGAGTAACAGGTTCTGTACAAGCTTTCCAAGCTTCACCAAAATCAGGATCTTCTGGATACAAATTCTTGAGTTCCTTGAACCAAACCACCTCAATCTGCATCTCTGTCAGCAATAGTTGCCTTCTGCTAAGAGCATCTGCAACCCTATTAGACTTTCCACTCCTGTGTTTCAAAATAAATGTATAACTCTGCAAAAACTCAACCCATTTCAAATGCCTTTGATTCAATTTTCCTTGACTATTCAAATATTGCAAAGCTTGATGATCAGTATACAAAACAAACTCCTTATGAAGCAGATAGTGTCTCCACTTCTTTAATTCCTAAACTATAGCATAGAATTCCTGATCATAAACAGAATATTTCTTCTTGGCATCATTTAACTTCTCACTGAAATAAGCAACAGGTTTACCTTCTTGGCTCATAACAGCTCCTATTGCAGTACCACTAGCATCACAATCTACTTGAAACACCTTATTAAAATCTGGAAGTGCTAAAACAAGTTGTTCTGTAACTTTTTATTTCAACAATTGAAAATTTTTTTTCGCCCCATTTGTCCACTTAAATTCTTTTCTATCCCCTCTCATTGTTTCAGTCAAGGGTCCACAAATACTGCTAAAGTTTCTGATAAACTTTCTGTAAAAGCTAGCTAGACCATGAAAAGATCTTACCTCATTAGCATTCCTTGGAGTAGGCCATTCAAGGATAGCCTGTACCTTCTCTGGGTCCATTTTCAGACCTTCTGCTGAAACTACAAATCCCAAATACATTAACTCTTTCTTCACAAAACTGCACTTCTTCAAATTAATCAACAATTTCTCTTCTCTCAACTTCTCAAATACCATACGAATATGCATCATATGCTCATCCAATGTCTTACTAAAGATCAAAATATTATCTAGGTAAACAATGACAAACTTACCCAGAAATTCTTTCAGAACCTCGTTCATGAGCCGCATGAAAGTGCTCGGTGCATTGGTTAGCCCAAAAGGCATGACTAACCACTCATATAGTCCTTCCTTTGTCTTGAAGGGAGTTTTCCATTCATCTCCTTCTCTAATCCGAATCTGATGATATCCACTTTTCAGATCTATCTTTGAGAAATACACAGCTCCACTCAAACAGTCTATAATATCATCTATTCGTGGCAATGGAAACCTGTACTTGATTGTGATCTTGTTTATTACCCTAGAATCTGTACACATCCTCCATTCTCCATTCTTCTTTGGTGCTAATACTGCTGGTACAGCATAGGGACTCAGACTCTCACGGATCAATCCTTTCTGTAACAGTTCATGTACTTGTCTGTTCAACTCCTCACTTTTTGTAGGTGTCATTCTGTGTGCTGCCTTATTTGGCAAACTCGCTCCTGGGATCAAGTCCATCTGATGACTGATCTTCCTGACTGGTGGTAATCCATCAAGCACGTTATCGGATACAATATCCTGAAACTCATTCAACAAATCTGCAACTTCTACAGGAACATCTTCTACTTCCTCTTTACCAGCTTTTGGAATTAAAACAAAACATACATGCTCATGCCTCATACCATCTAGGAAATTTCTTCCATCAACAAAAGTTATCCTTGCATTACCACATACCTTTTCTTCAGTCTCCTTCAATGGTTTTAGCTTATGTCGCACTCCATCCTTTGTCAGCGAATAGGTATTTGCACGACCATCATGTACAACACATTTGTCAAACTACCATGGTCTACCCAACAACATATGACATGCATCCATAGATATGATATCACACAATACCTCATCTTGGTATCCACCAATCTTGAACTTCACTAGGCATTGTTCATTGACCATGACCTTGTGGTCATCCTGTACCCAGGCAATCCGATATGGATGTCGGTGTTTCTGTCTCTTGAGCTTCAACTTTGTCACCATCTCTTCTGACACCAAATTGTCAGTGCTTCCACTATCAATAATCACATCACAACATTTACCTTCACACTTGCACTTGGTGCGAAACAGGCTCCTCCTTTGCTCAGGTTCATTCTCACCACTCAACAGGACTCTTCTGTTAATCAATGTTTCTCCTCTTTCAGCATCTTCAGAATTTGATGATCTGGCATCTTCATCTACATGTGCAACTCTGGCCTGGCTTTCATTTCTCCTGTCCGTTCTACCTTGGCGCTGAGGACATTCAAATGCCCTATGACCTTCTTGTCCACAGTGAAAACATGTTCCACGGAAGCCACCTTTTCCAGATCCTTGTCCTCTTCCTCTTTCTCTCTGATCTCTATTATTCTGATCCTGGAAGCGATTGGAATTATTTTCTCGCTGATTTTGACTGCTACTAGCCTCATCCTTCTTTTTCAGATCTTCATTTCAGCCACCATATGACCGTCCACCAGATCGTCCACCGCGACCTCTTCCATTTTGTCTGCTCTCGAACTTCTTGTTCAGCTTTTCCTCTACTTTTAGGGCAAATTGGTATGCCTCCTCAATACTGTTCATTCAAACTAGATTCAACTCCTCCTGAATGCTTGGCCTTAACCCATTAATGTATCGGGCAACTTTCTCCTTATCAGCTTCGGCATGGCCTGTTCTGATGAGGAGTCGATAGAACTCATCTGTATACTCCTGAACAGATTTTCCTGCTTGCTTCAAACTTTGCATTTTCTTCAGTAGGTCAAGCTCATAATCAACAGGAATGAACTGTCGCTTCAATTTTTCTACCATCCGATCCCATCTGGTGATTTTATCTTTCCCTCTTCTATTTCACTCCAATTGAATTTCTTGCCACCAGATCTTCGCATGACCTTTCAGTCTGGCCTTCGCAAATTTGACCCTATCAGGATCCTCAACATCTTCATACTCAAAATACTCCTCACATTCATTGATCCACTCGATCAATTCTTCTGGGTTAAGATTTTCAGAAAATGTAGGAACCTCAATCTTAGGTCTTTTCCTAATATTGGAAATCGCCCGAAAAAGTCTTTCTTCCTCCTGGTTCACAATTTCAGCTTCTCCTTCTTGATATTCTTCTTCGGCTTCATCCTCGCTTTCATCTCTGACATTAAGATTCATTCCTCTACGAATCTCTTCTTGCAATGCTCGCACTTGTCTCTGCAGCTCTCTAACCTCAGGTGTTACAACACCAGCTCTTCCGCCACGTTCCCTTCGTGGAGGCATTTTCGCGATGCGCGCTGAAACCCTAGCCACGGTCCTGGTGCAAACTACCTCACAGTCGGCGATCTATTTACACACTCAAGAAAACCTGGCTCTGATACCACTTGATGAAGGGTGCTCCCCTTAATACCACAAACATATAAAAGATATAGTGAAACAACAACAATATGCAAGAACAGAAAATTGGCTTCTTATTATCTCCACAAATGTGGAATTACAAACTTTCAGAATTACAATATGCAAAGCCACATGGGCATTCCCTTACAATATTCTGTAGGACAAAGCCTCGAACTATTACCCAGATCTACTACCCAGAACTATTCTGAACTGCCTAAGACAATAATACAGCCTTCCTTATATAGGCAACTTTCCACCGCCCGGGAAGGTTCTAGAATTTTAGCCAATAAGTTCGACCAAACTTAGAATTATTTTATTTTATATTTTATTACATCATAGTCGGCTCAAGATAACCTTTGAAACCGGAACAGAAATTTTGAAGAAAATTATTTTTCGCCATTTCAGGTGGCCCAACTTCCGAAGACCATAAGTCATCACCAGTTGACCCGATCGGCTATTATAACCCCATTTCGAAAATGCCACGAAGCGCTCTACAGGCTTACCCTGCGCAAGCACCTGTCTCCCAAATTTTTGACCTCATTCGGGGCCTCTAAAACCTTCAAAACTAAGTTTAAAGTTTCTGTACCCTGCTGCCAATACCGAAAATCTTCAATATCTTCCAATATACAATTGATCTGGCAATGAAACTTTACTGGCAGACTTATATGACCAACATGAACCTCCAAGAAAGAAATCAGATCATTCTGAGCACATACGAAAATTACCAAAAATAGTAACTTTCCATAAATAGCAGCTCTGCACAAAATAGCCCTTATTGAATATAAAAACATAAATATTTTTGGGTGATGCAAGATTGCTCTTACACCCAGGATGCTCCTGCATCAGCAAGCCTCCAAGTAATCTCCTTGTCTCCAAGTATGCAACCACTAGCTCTACTACTACAAACTATCAGATAGTAATCTGATCTGCAAGATCTTGTAGGATCTTTTCCACAACTTAACTTATCTAGTTCTCCCAAATTAGCTCTCAGAACTCTCTTTTTGATGCCTAAAACTACTACCCAAACATCCTATAAATACTAATCATCAACCACAAGTCGGATGGATGACATAATTAACTCTTACAAATAAATATTAAATGCAATACAAGTCAGATCTCAAATAGCCTTACAATTAATAAATTCAACATGTCGGCCTCCAGATCTACATAGGAGAATCCAACAAAAGATACCAACAATAAATGCACCAAGTCAGCCAAACAAATCTTCAAGAACTCCATTCGGTAAACCAGAACTACTGAGCACCAGAGAAACAACTGAGCACCAGTGAAACAACCGACCAAGCTAATCAACATCGAGCAACACAAGCATTATCGAGCACCAGTGGTTCCACCGAGTTCCTTTAGCGACCGAGCTTCCTTCAGTAGCCAAGACCATCAGTTAAAGCTGCAACTGAGTAACACCAGACAAATAACACATCACCATGTAGATTCACTGAGGACCCAAGAATGCCCCTACATCAACTACCGAGTGCCAGATAAACAATTGAGCATGAGTGAAACAACCGACCAAGCCAAGCAACATCGAGCAACACAAGCATTACTAAGCACCAATTCTACCAAGCACCAGAGGTTTCACTGAGTTCCTTCGGTGACCGAGCTTCCTTCAATAACCAAGACCGTCAGTTAAAGCTGCAACTGAGTAACACCAGCCAAATAACACACCACCATGCAGATTCACCGAGGACCCAAGAATGCCCCTGCATTAATATTACAGTATTGGCATTCATTGAAGAGATTCACACTTCTTGATAGTTTTGCAATGATAGATATGACAGGTTTATTTAGAATGTGATGTTCTTGGTAACATATTGGATACACCACTTGGTAAGGTATTAGCATTGATACATCATTTTGGTTCTCTATGGATGGTTGTGTTTGTACTACATTTTTAGTATAGGCTTTGATTCATTAATGGATACAAAGTTTTTCAGCAGACAATGTGGTGATACTATTCTTCATAAGGAACTTTTATTTATTTTCATTATTTATCTTTGTGATCCTTATGATAATGTGCATACATAAATATCTTCTTAGACTTTACTAAGTTGCACATACAATGTTTATATTATATGAGTTTAAGTCACTTATATGACTAAGTCATCGGGTGAAAGGTGGTATTAAGAGTTTAAAGTCATTTGTGTGACTAGGTATGTACATGTTATATTTATTGGCCCCATGAAATGCATTTGGAATAAGGATTACTTGTTTTGAGTTTGTTTAGAATTCAAGAAAACCTAGTCGACTATGCAAAGGGATAGCCATGAGATTTTGGCAGTTACGATTCATCATAGATTGGCTATGTTCTTGTGAAGATGCAGTGGTAGTTTGAAGGTTATAATCTGCAGTTGTGAGTATAATACGATTTGGCAGAGATAGAGATTTGAATGCACTTCAATGTTGACTCATTTTTCAAAATGAGGAAGCAAGTTCATTTCTCTAGCAAGTTGAAATATCACAGGTGTTTCCATTCCCTTGTTTAGTTTGTCAAAAATCAAAATATTCATTATTTTATTTTTCAAATTCTATACCTAGGGTTTTTGTTTAGGTCATAAATATTTTAATAGTTTCAAGTTTTTTGTTTTTGACTATGTAAATTGAGTATACACTCCTTTATTAAATGCATTATCATTTAGTTTAAGCAATTTTAGGGTTGTTTTAAACTTTACTTAGTTCATTATACCTTATTGTTTCTTGAGTTAAAAAAAACATACTTTTGTTCTTATCGTTGTCAGGTCACATGAACCCTTACCATTTGTATTTTGAACAAATAAAAGAGTTTTTTAGTTCAGTCTTTAGTGTGTTAAACCCCAGTTTAAGGCTTTTGATATGTAACAAGCCTTGTTGAATTAAATCACTATCATCACCTTGCTTTGATTAAAACCTAAGGGTCTTCGAACCCTAGATTAGTTTTGTGGTTTCATTTGAGTCAAGTTAGTTACTATGAGCTTGTCTTTGAGCATTCTAAACCATTTTGGTACCAAAGACAAGGAATAATTTTGTGAAGAGCAGTTGATAAATAATTTTATCTAATGGCAATTATGTTTCAGTTTTTTTTATTGAGATGAAATTGAAAATGTGCAAAAAGTGTGGGCAAATAAAAGAGATCAGTATGGTACCATTTTTTTAAAGCATGGAGATATGAAAAACATTTATTGAAAAACACAATGTAAAACATCCTCATATTTTGTGAGAAAGTAATATTGGTTTGTATTGATCATCATACAATTTTTTAAAATTGGGCATCTTATTTCCTTATATTATATCTTTGGGCATATCTTAAGTATATGCACAATGACATAATATGCATAAAATGCCCATTGTAATACATTTGATTCATAACTCAAGAAAAGTGATATCTAAATATGTTGGTTAGTGAAATAGAGGTGTTACTTTGTTGCATTGAAGATTTTTAAAGAAGTTGAAAAAGACAATGTATAAGTCAATGAGGCACACAAATTTCTTGTAAGGCATTCATTAGCCAATGAGGCAATCATTTCGAGTGGCTTTATTCTCTAGGAGGGTTTCCACTTAGGACATATCTTTGAGTCATAATTTTGTCTACGTTCTTATCTTATCTTGATATTTTCTTTATCAGATTCATGTTGTTCAAATTTTTTAAAAGGATTAAAAGGTTAAAATTATATATGAACATTTATTCATCCCCCCTTCTCAATATTCATTGTACTCCAACAATTGGTATCAGAGCCTAACCATTGCATGTTAAAATCCAAACATCTTAGGGGATTCATGGTTGTGGAGTACTTGTCATGACTAAGTGAAAAAGAAATAGAAGTCAATAGATAAACACTAGTGACAAGTCTAGTGAAGTCTTGTCTCAAGAAGAGTCTTTGCTAATTAATTCTATAAGTGTTAATAAGAAAAATCATGTAGAAAAGAAGATGTCTAATATAGAACTTGATGAACTCATAGAAGATATGAATGGATCAGATTTGGAAGAGTACATGTTAGTGACCCTGAGGGAATAATTGATCTTGAAGGTGGATTATGTATTGCTTTAGATGTAATTAAGAAACTTAGAAAGGATAATAAGAGTTTAGAAGATCAATTTCAACAAGAAAATAATTCCAATAAAAAGGTTCTTTCAGATCTTGCAAAAGTTTCTTTTGATCTTGAAGAGTCTCATAAACTTATTATAAGTCTAAAGACAGATAGAAGAAGGAAAAAGGGTAGTTAACTTTACAAAATCTGATTTGGAAATAAAAAGGATAGAGGGTCATAAACTTGAGCAAAGATCTTGAGAATGTTAAGAAATGGTTATAAAATAAATAGAAGTTTGATGATAGCACAAATAAGTTAAATGAGATGATGGGTAAGAAAAAATAACATAAGTTCATCTTACCGAGTTAGGATATGAGATAGGACAAAAATTTTCTGATGGAAAAGAGTTGGAAAATAAAATATTTTTTATATCTGCTAATGGAAAAGGATAAAATTTCAAGGCCAGGAACACTCCAAGGAAGACAATTGATTTAAGAAACTCTACTTCTACTTTCAAGATAGAAGATAACGTTATTGATAGAAGGAAACATCACTTTATGAGGTATAATTATTCTAAATTTTATGGTTATTATTATACTTGTCATATTTATGGATATAAATCAAGTAATTGTAGAATCATTCAAGAAATGATTTTGGATGGAAAAAGAATAAGGATCATGGAAATAGTCAAATCAAAGTTATAATGTCATATGTTTTAAATGTCATGGTATTGGTCTTAAAACATTGTTTTGCAAAATTGGTTTTGTGAAATCATCTAAAGACAACATGAAAATGAAAATGGTGTGGAGAAGAAAACAAAGTCAAGAAGTAGGAAATCCTAATAATGTACATGTTGCACAAGAGATATTACATATTGCCTAAGAATTAGCTTATTGTAAGGGGGAGTTGTCTAAAGCCCCCAAAAAAATTTCTTTAGATTTGAATGTGCTTTGTTCTTTATGACTATGCATACTCTCTTTGATACTTTGAGTGCTTGGTGCCTAATTTTTTATCATTTTACTCTTTTGTGCAATTCATTAAATACATTATGTGGGCTTTGGTTTATCAATGATTTACAATGATATTATAACAGTGATCTCTAGCTTTAATAATGTAAATGTAGTGTGATGAAGTATTTTTGGTATTTCTTTGAACAACATTTTAATTGATACTATTGACTTTATAGATTCCTTATTTGGTCTAACAAAACAGTCATAGTAACAAGTTCTTGATCTGTTTGGTAAACTTTCATTTAGTGTATTCATGAATTTACTAGTCTTGATTCTTCCAAGAATATCAGTTCATATACAAAGTGTGGCCTATGTTATTTATATTGTCAATGTGACGCAAGAGGCAGGGTCAAGAGGGGCCAAACAATGGCACACCCTAATGATCCAGCCTGCTCAACAACATGCGGAAGCAAACAAAAACACAATGAGAGGGAGAATGCCAGATCTTTCAATAATTTTCATCAAATAGATTCATACATGCCGGGATGTAAGGCCTTCCCAGTTACGGCCAAGTATTACAATGAATTATAGAAGTCCTCCAACATGTGAGGATTTGCGGACAATCTCCAATCTAATATCTTCTATCTTCTATCCAAAACTAACTCCCTAAACTCTAACCACACAACTACATTTATACAAGAGGCTATTGAACTGAGTCGGCCTTCAAATCCATAATTAATGGAAAAAATGGTCAGATCTGGGACCACACGCTTCCCAATGATTCATATCAGCATTAAATCCATGACCCATAATCAATGCACAAGTTAGCCTCAACAGAAACTCAAAATAAACTACTCGGTAAGCAAGGATGACCAAGAAACAAACAAGCATCACCAAGCGTCAGTGAAACAATCAACCGCCCAGGAGATAACCGACCATACTCGGTAACCCAAAGGAAACTGACTAACTACTGACCAACTCAATCAAAATAGGAACCGAGCATCACAAACAAACTTCAAAATCTTTTTGGTGACACAGGATTTCCAAGGACCCAAGATGCTCCTGCATCAGACACCTAGGGTTGTTTGAAATGATTCTCTGAATCATTTGGTAGGTATGATTCGAGCTGCATCCATCTCAAACTGTGAAATCCATGAACTGTCTTCAATCGGTCTATTCTTCCACTTTACCAGATATTCCATATATTATTTTCCTCTTGTACTCTTGCCAATTCTTTGCTCCAAAATCTATTCAACTTCCTCTTTCTACTTCTTAGGATATTCCATCGGTGTTGCCATGTCTTCATCAGGTTCATGATACTCATACAAATCGGTAATGTTGAAGATAGGTGATATGTCCATGTCATCAGGTAACTCAATCTCATATGCATTTCCACTGTCAAATTTCCTCAAAATCTTGCAAGGTCCAAACTTCTTCATCTTCAGCTTCCCATATGTTCCAACAATAAATCGGCCTTTCTTCAAATGAACCATCACTTCATCACCAACATCAAAAGTTTTATGTCTCCTTGATCTATCAACTCTATCTTTGTATTTCTAATTACTATCTTCCAGCTATAGCTTCACATCTTCATGCAATATCTTCATGTACTCAGCAAATTTTACTCCTTCAGCACTTCTCTTACTTTCATCAACAATGTCCCTCAATATACCTCTTAGTTGTATGCCATTCACAATCTCAAATGGTGTTTTTCCAGTATTCCTATTCACTGAATTATTGTATGCAAACTCTGCTTGTACCAACACAAAATCTCAATTACTCAGTGTGTCTCCAACTAAACATCTCAAAAGATTTCCCAAACTTCTGTTCACAACTTTTGTCTGTCCATCGGTTTGTGGGTGAAACATAGAACTATATTTCAACTCAGTGCCAAATTTCTTCCAAAGGGTCTTCCAAAAGTATCCAACAAATTTAATATCTTGATCAAAGATAATACTCCTCGGTAATCCATGTAATTTGACAATTTCCTTAAAGAAAAGATCTGCTACATGTACTGCATCTGATGTTTTTCTACAAGGTATAAAATATGCCATCTTAGAAAATCTATCCACAACAACAAATATAGAATCATTACCTCTTACTGTCTTTGGTAAACCAAGAAAAAAATCCATACTGATGTCAATCCAAGGTTTCTCAGGTACAACAATCGGTGTATACAATCCAGTATTTTGACTTACTCCATTTGCAACTTGACAAACTCCACAACTTTTCATAAATTTCTGAACATCTTTATACAACTGCGGCCAATAGTATTTCTCCTTAAGCAAATTCCATGTCTTATCAATACCAAAGTGTCCAGCCAAACCACTACTATGTTTCTCCTTTATCAGATTAGTTCTCATTACTCCTCTCGGTATACACAACTGAATACCTTTAAATAACATAACTTCCTGAATAAAATATTCATCCCATTTAGTATCATGTTGATCTTGAATAGGTTCTCTGCACTTTCTCCACGGCTCAGAAAAATCAAGATCAGACTCATAAGAATCTCTTATCTCATCAAAACCAAAAACTTCAATTTTCATCTCAGTCATCAAAGATCTCCTTCTACTGAATGCATCAACAACTTGGTTAGTTACTCCACTCTTATGTTTTATCACAAATGTATAACTTTGCAAATACTCAACCCATTTCATATGTATCTTATTCAACTTATTTTGACTACCCATATACTATAAAGCCTTATGATCGGTATACAACACAAATTCACTCGGTATCAAATAATATCTCTATTTCTTCAATGCTTGAACAATAGCATAGAATTCTTGATCATTCACAAAATATTTCCTTCTAGCATCATTCAACTTTTCACTAAAGAAAGCAACAGGTTTACCTTCTTGACTCAACACAGCTCCAATTGCACTTCCACTTGCATCACATTCCACTTGAAATACCTTACTAAAATCAGGCAATTCCAAAATAGGCAATTTAGCAACCTTCTACTTCAGAGTCTCAAAACTTTTATGAGCTCCATGTGTCCACTTGAATTCCTTTTTATCTCCTCTCATAGTCTTGGTTATAGCATTACAAATTGAACTAAAATTCCTTATGAACTTTCAGTAAAAGCTTGCTAAACCATGAAATGATCTTACCTCACTAGCATTCATAGGTGTAGGCCAATTCAATATAGCTGCAACCTTTTCAGGATCCATTTTCAAACCATCAGCTGAGATCACAAATCCCAAATACACAATCTCTTCTTTCATGAATGAACACTTTTTCAGATTTATCAACAACTTTTCATCTTTCAATCTCTACAAAACTTGTTTAACATGCAACAAATGTTCTTCTCTAGTCTTACTGAATATCATAATATCATCAATATATACAATTACAAACTTACGCAAGAATTTCTTCAAAATTTCATTCATCAGCCTCATAAAAGTACTCGGTACATTAGTTAAACCAAAAGGAATAACCAACCACTCATACAAACCTTCTTTTGTCTTGAAAGCAGTCTTCCATTCATCACCTTCTCTAATTTTGATATGATGATATCCACTTTTCAAATCAATTTTGGTAAAATACTTTGCTCTAGTCAAACTATCCATTATATCATCCATTCTCGGTATACAAAACCTATACTTCACTGTTATCTTATTGATTACTCTGGAATCAGTACACATTCTCCATTCTTCTTCGGTTCCAATACAATAGGTACTGCACAAGGACTCAAACTTTCTCTGATCAAACCTTTCTCCAGCAACTCTTGAATCTGTCACCTCAATTCCTGATTCTCGGTAGGTGTCAACCGATGAGGTGCCTTATTTGGTAAACTAGCTCCAGGGATTAGATCCATACAATGATCAATGCTTCTTTTTGGTGGCAAACCATTAGGTACATTATTAGAAATGATTTCACTATACTCAGTGAGTAACTTATCAATCTCCTTAGGAACACTATCCTCTATTTTCTTACTCGGTTTGTTAGGAATCACAACAAAACACACATCATTCTTTTTCAAGTCCTTAACAAACTTTCTTTCTTCCATCAAGCAAACTTTCACAGATGTAAAAACATTACTAACAAGTTCTTCCATCAAAGGTAACAAGATTTGTTTGTTTCCATTAGTCACAATAGTATACTTATGTAATCTTCCATCATATATAGCATGTCTATCATATTGCCAAGGTCTACCCAAAAAAATATGACAACAATCCATAGGCATGATATCACACAAGACCTTATCATAGTACTTTCCAATTTTTAAATTCACATAACATTGTTCACTTACCAAGAGTGTATGCTCATCCTTGATCCATGAAATCTCATAGGGCTTCAGATGTTCCAACCTCTTCAACTGCAACTTTGTGACTATTTCCTCAGATGCCAAATTCTCTGAGCTACCACTATCAATGATTACCTTCCACACTTTGTCAGAAACTCTACATCTAGTCTTGAACAAACTTTTCCTTACCGGATCTTCCTTTTTACTCTCATTCCATAGTGCTCTCCTTACCATCAAGTTATTTTCCTTCTCGGGTTCATTCGGTGACTCTTCTTGTACCAAAGCATTTATACTGCTACCAGCCTTCTTACTTGCATGTGTACATTCAAAAGATCTATGTCCTTCTTTTCCACAATTGTAACAAGTTCCTCAGAAACTTCCTCTGCTATAACCACCTTGGTAGTTACTGCCTTTGCCTCTAGATGAACTTTCACCTTTCCACTTGGTCTTGCCTTTATCTAGACTTGTCTTTTCTAGTTCAGACCTACCATTTTCACCATGGGATCTACCTCTTCCTCCAGGGAATCTACCACCTATACCTCTTTGCCTTTGCTCATGTCTCTTGTTCAATTTCTCCTCAGCTTTCAATGCAAATTGATAAGCTTCTTCAATGTTCTCCAATTTAACCAAACTGATTTCTTCTTGGATGGAAACTCTCAAACCATTTAGGTATCTAGCAATCCTTTCCACATCATCTTCATCATGTCCAGATCTGATATCTAATCTATAGAATTCCTTAGTATATTCCTTTATCAAGCTATCTTTCTACCTTAGACTTTACATTCGCCGAACTAGGTTAATCTAATAATCACAAGGTAAAAATTTTCCTTTCAACTTATTCACCATCTTTTTCCATACCTTGATTTTGCCTTTGCCTTTCCTCTTCCTATCCAGCTGTAGATGTTCCCACCATAAGGATGCATGACTTTTCAACTTTGTGCTTGAAATTTTCACCTTCTTGTCTTCAGGAATGTTTTCATACTCAAAGTACTTTTCCATCTCAGTTATCCAATCTACCAATTCATCAGAATCCAATTTTCCACCATACTCAGGAGGATTGAAATGTGGTGTAGACTTTAGACTTGTCAACACCTTCAAGAGTCTTTCTTCACCCTGATCCATCACATGTGCAAGTTCTGCATCACCTTGTTCCACCCCAACTTCATCATCACTAACATGCTCAAGATGTCTGCCTCTTCTTTGGGCTATTTCAACAGCTTCCAATCTAGCAACAATTTGTCTTAACATATCTACCAATCCTAGATCTGCATCTCGCCTCCCATGAACCATCTTGGAAATCCTCTACAATTATAGGTTAGATCAAAATCTGCTACCCCACAACAATCAACTAGGGCTTCGCAAGAAGGAACCTACAAACCTAGATCCGCAAACCTAGATCTAGATCTCACCTTGCTCTGATACCACCTAACGCAAGAGGTAGGGTCAAGAGGGGCCAAACAATGGCACACCCTAATGATCCAACTTGCTCAACAACACGCAGAAGCAAACAACAACACAATGAGAGGGTGATGCCGGAGCATCCTAGGATTCTTGACAATCCTGTGTCAACCAAAAATATGTTTGTCTTTGAAGGTAGATTGCTAGTTTTGATCTTGGTTTGGTGGAGTACTTGTTCGGTTTGGGAGACTGGTTGCTCAGTTTCTATGGTTACTGGGGTGTTTGATCTCTAAAGAATGCTCGGTAATTGAAGGCATCGGTTCCTAGTGCTTGGTGATAACTGTGTTTCTTGGTCATGCTTGGCGTGGTTGGTTGACTGGCGCTCGATTATTTCCTCTGTTGCTCAGTGTTCTTGCTTACCGACTAGATTTGTTTGGATGAATCAGCTTGGCCTACTGGTGCATTTAATTTGGGTCACGCTCCTCATGTTATGGATTAACTTTTGGACATGTGGGGACCTAGATCTGGTGTGTTGCATTCTTCTATGCAGAGTTGATGACCGTTAGGGCCATCCTGGATAATTTTATTTATTGTAAGGCTATTTGAGAGTCGACTGATGTTTTGGCATTTAATATTTGTATATCCTGCAAAGTTGACTTGTGGCTGGAATTTAGTATTTATATGCTTGGGTAGTTGTTTAGGGGAGCAAGGAGGAGAGTTAGTAGCCAGCGAGCTTAGGAACCAAAAGATTTCTTAGAAGTTTGAGTACAAGTTTAGATCTTTCCTGGGTACCTACCAGTGTACTGTGTGTTGCAGACCTGGGCTAGCTGATCGATGAAGTTGTGGAATTGAGTTGGATCCTGTGAGACCTTGTAGACTGTTACTTGCTTTGTATTTTTTTGTAACCAAGAAGGCCTTACAGCTCGGCACATTGCATGTAATCGGTGATTTGATGAATAAAGATCTATGTTTTATAATAGATCTTGTGTTGTTGTTGTGTATTTTTGTTGCGTATTGGTTTGGCTGCAAGGTTGGTCAGTCCTTAATTAGATTCGCCAACCTTGACTGCATCAGAGGGAGAATGCCAGATCTTTCAATAATTTTCATCAAATAGATTCATACATGTTAGGCTGTAAGGCCTTCCCGGTTATGGCCAAGTATTACAATGAATTATAGAAGTCCTCCAACATGTGAGGATCTATGGACAATCTCCAATCTAATATCTTCTATCCAAAACTGACTTCCTAAACTCTAACCAAACAACTACATTTATACAAGAGGCTACCGAACTGATTTGGCCTTCAAATCCATAATAAATGAAAGAAATGGTTAGATCTAGGACCACACGCTTCCCAATGATTGATATCAGCATTAAATTTGCAACCCATAATTAATGCACAAGTCATCCTCAACAGAAACTCAAAATAAACTACTCGGTAAGCAAGGATGACCGAGCAATAGAAAAGCATCGTCGAGTGTCAGTGAAACAACTGACCACCAAGGATATAACCGACCATACTTGATAACCCAAAGAAAATCGACCAACTACTGACCAACTTGGTCAAAACAGGAACCAAGCAACATAGACAAACTTCAAAATCTTTTTGGTGACACAGGATTGCCAAGGACCCGAGATGCTCCTGCATCACAATGATATTGTTTTGATGTCTTATTAGTTGATATATGTTAAGGCTTGAACTAATTAGAGTTCAATGTCATGTGTGTTGTGCCTCTAATAAGGAACTTAATGATTCACCAATGCACTCATTGAGAGGTCATTAGATTTCTTACTGAATACATTATTCATATGACATTAAAGTTCTAGAGTGTACAAGTTTAAATGTATCTGTGATAAGGTATCATGACTCATATGGCCTTAAAAATTGATAGTTTTTGGTTTGGTAATATATTGACTCAAGTATATTATCATTACAAAGGTGTTGGTTTAATTGTCAAATGCCATTTTCATTGGTTTGAATATCAAATGAAATCATGAGCACACATGTGGACTATAATCTTGGTTAATATCATTCTTCATCATGTGAAGTTAATTTACTATAGGACACTATTCATTTTCAAAATGCAGTAATACTATTGATGTTCATGTTGAAATGACTCCATGACATTGGTAAGATTTTATGTAGTTTTAACATTCGTTTGGTTTTGGAATGATACTTGTTTATCATGGAACATGCATATTATTATGATAAAGTATTATAGCTACACTTGAGTTGAAAAATACTTTGTTGAAGGCTATCTGATAATTCTATTGATGCTTGTTTTGGTATGGTTCATGAGATGAATTCCTTAAAGAGGTTTTCCAATGGCAGAAAACAACATGGTATAAAATTCAATATTTTAGTTTGGAAGTCTATATCAACCTTCATTTTAGATATGTGGATTTCCTTTGAATACTAAATAGTGGTCTCAAATGATTCTCATCATATTATGTCTATCAGCTTACATTACAATTTTTTGACAAGAGTTTTGATTTACTTTGATCCTCTCATGCTTTTCATCATGTTTCTTTCCTTTGTAAACATTGATATTTATGATTCCTTTAATTATTATTTTGATGTCCGATGTGTGATATTCTTGATAGTTTGACATATAGGATTAAGATAGGAGTGAGTTAACATTCATAGAAGTCATTATTTAATCTTGATTCATTCCAATATTGTTTCTCTAGGCATTAAAGTGAGGGGGAGAAAATAGTATCACAGGTGGTCTTACATTGCATTATTCATTGCATGATTTCATGTTGGTAGTGACATTCCTTGGTGTTTGCAGTGTATCAGTAAATTTATAGTGTTATCAGTGATTTATATATTAGTTTTCTTTAGCATTTTGTTATCAGTGACATTCCTATTGGTTCATAGGTTGGTTTTCAACAATTGGGTGACAATTTTCCATTCCACAGATGGATTGTGATTGATTTCAATGATTCATGATTCATGATTCATGATTGTGATTTAACAATTTAGATTTCATGGTTTCAATAATTTTAATTTAAATATAGTTTGAATTTGATTCAAATATTTAGAATTCAGTACATTCAGATTTGATTAATGTGGAATAAGGTAGGATAGGGATAGGGCAAGTGTAATAGGATAATTGATTTGGTTGATGTTCAATATTTTCCTATATTTTCTTAGCTGATAATGATACATTATACTTTATGTGAGTGATGTCTTCAGTTTTGTTGGGTTTTCAGTGCATGAATATTTATTGATATCATAGTAAGAAGTGATTTCAACAGTGACATTTTAATCATCTCAGAGCGGTGCGATCTTTCTTTGACACTTGATTGAGAATATATGTAATAATGGGTTCAAATTAACAATATGTTAATATAGAGAAGGATAAAATAATAAGAAGGTGAAAATGACTGATACAATATAATAGCAGAAATAGGGAGTTCCATATTGGTAAGCCATTTGTGTTGATTTCTTTAGGTTATAGTGCAACGGATGGAGATGTAGACAAAGTTGCAAGTGGAGTGAAGCACTACAGGACAAACTTAGTGTCCTCTCTTTCAGTGCTTTATTTTGATCCAACTTTATGCATTTACACAATGGGAGTCTTCATCTTCTTTCTTTCCTCCTTACTTTACCAATTGTTGATGATCTTTGGGTTTTCTGGTTTAGATTTTATGACTACTTATTTTGTATTATGATTGACATGTTCATCATGCTTCTTACATCATACATGTAATATTGATAAGTTTGTGTTGTCAGCAAGATGACATTTTGGTTCATTTTTGACACCGTGGTAGCCTTGTATAACATTGTGTAGTGCTCTCTTTGGCTTTATTTTTTAAGATCTGATGTTGTTTTGTGTTACTGTACCAGTATATTAGTGTTCATGAGTAGAAATTTGTTGATTCTCTACCCCTTTGACCTTTGGTATTGTTGTCAAAAGGGGGAAATAGATATATAGGTCCAAGTTCATCATTGATTAGTTGATTTGATCAAGTTCTAGTTCATATGACTATGACAATGACAATGCATTGGTGTTTAGATAATTTATTTAACATATTTGACATTAATGCCAAAGGGGGAGTTTCTTGATCCCTTTGAAATTGATTTTGGCATTGATTTCAAGGAGTGTTATAATGTTACATTATTGGCATTCATTGAAGAGATTAGTACTTATGGACAGTGTTATAGTGATATATATGACAAGTTTATTTAGAATTTAATGTTCTTGGAAACATATTGGATACATCACTTGGTAAGGTATTAGTATTGGTACATCATTCTAGTTCTCTATGGATAGTTGTGTTCTTACTACATTTTCAGTATAGGCTTTGATTCATTGATGGATACAAATTTTTTCAGTAGGGAATGTGGCGATGCTATTCTTTATAAAGAAATTTTGTTTATTTTAATTATTTATCTTTGTGATCCTTATGATAATGTGCATACATAAATATCTTCTTGGAATTTTCTAAGTTGCACATACATTGTTTATATTATGAGTTTAAGTCACTTATATGACTAAGTCATCAAGTGAAAGGTGGCATTAAGTGGTTAAAATCATTTGTGTGACTAGGTACATGTTATATATGTTGACCCCATGAAATTCATATGGAATAAGGAAAGGATTACTTGTTATGATTTTGTTTGGCATTCAAGAAACCCTATTTGACTGTGCAAAGGGTATAACCATGAGATTTTGGTAGTTACTTTTTATCATAGATTGGTTATGTTCTTGTGAAGATATGGTGGCAATTTAAAGGTTATAATCTACAATTGTGAGTATAATATGATTGGGAAGAGATAGAGATTCGAATTCACTTCAATGTTGACTCATTTTTTAGAATGAGGAAGTGAGTTCATTTCTCTAGAAAGTCAAAATATAGCAGGTGTTTCTATTACCCTGCTTAGTTTGTCAAAGATTAGAATATTCATTATTTTATTTTTTCAAATTGTGTACGTAGGGTTTTTGTTTAGGTCATAAATCTTTTAATGGTTTCAATTTTTCATTTTTGATTATGTAAATTGAGTATGGACTCCTCTATTAAATACAATATCATTTGGTTTAAGTGGTTTTAGGTTTGTGTTAAACTTGTCTCAGTTCATATACCTTGTTGTTTCTTGAGTTAAACAAAAGCATAATTTTGTTTTGATTATTGTTAGATCACCCAAACCCTTACCATTTGAATTTTGAACAAATAAAAGATTTTTTGAGTTTGGTCTTTAGTGTGTGTAAACCCTAGTTAAGGTTTTTTGATCTGTAACAAGCCTTATCAAATTAAATTACTGTCATCACCTTACTTCAATGATTTGATTAAAATGTAAGGGTTTTCAAACCCTAGATTGGTTTTGTGGTTTCATTTGAGTCAAGTTAGTTACAATGATCTTGTCTTCGAGCATTCTAAACAGTTTTGATACCAAAGGCAAGGAATAATTTTTTGAAGAGCAGTTGTATAAGTAGTTTTATCTAATGGTAGTTATGTTTTAGTTTTTTTATTGAGATGAACTTGAAAGTGTGCACACAGTTTGGAAAGATGACAGAGATTAGTATAATACCATTTTTTAAAGCATGGAGACATGAAAAACAATGTATTAAAAAACACAATGTAAGGCATCCTCATATTTTTTAAGAAAGTAATATTGGTTCGTATTTATTATCATACAATTTTGTAAAATTGGGCATCTTATTTCATTATATTATATCTTTGGACATATCTTAAATATATGCACAATGACATAATATGCATGAAAGGTCCATTGTAATACATTTGATTCAAAAACTCAAGCAAAGTGAGATCTAAATATATTGGATAGTGAAACAAAGGTGTTACTCTATTGCATTTAAAACTTGTAAAGAAGTTGAAAAAGACAGTGTATAAGCCAACAAGGTACACAAATTTTCAATGAGGCATTCATTAGCCAATGATGCACATTTTTTCCCAGTGAGGCTTTTAAAATTGTTAGTGAGACATTGTAAATCATAATATTTCAGTTAAACTAGTGAGACAATATTTTTGAGTGGTTTTACTCCCTAGAGGGTTTCCACTCAGGACATATCTTTGATTCATGTGTTTCTATATTTTATTTGTTTATCTTTCTATTTTCTTTATTAGATTCACGTTGTTCAAAGTTTTTAAAAGGATTTAAAAAGGTTAAAATTATGTATGAAAACTAATTCAAACCCCCCCTCTCAGTGTTCCTTGTACTCCAACAGATATAGCCTAGATTTTCACTATCAAATATATGGTATTAGAGTTCTATATGTTGGATCTCTATTTCACATGCCTCAAAATATTTTCTTAAGTCCTTTCCCATAGTTTTGAAGTTGCCTCAAGTTTTAATTCACAATTTAGAACTAGTTTGTGATAGTTTAAGTAGGTTTAGGTTTAACCTTTGTCAAAAAATCACCCAAGATTTTTCCTTTTTCATCCTTCATATGCTTCTCATGTGTCAAAAGTTGCAAAAATCTAAGAAGATTTGAAGTGTGTAGTGTTTTTGGGTCATTTATCTAAGTTAAAGTTGGTCACCAATCTTTTGGGATTTTAGAGTTTTAATTCCCCATGTATCATTTTCATAATTACCACAATCTTAGAAATATCAACACCTTTGCATTATTTCCTAGTGTCAAAAAAATTTCAATCCCCTTGTTAGAGTACCATTATCATGTTTTCTCCTAACCTTTGATCCCTAATTCTTTTCCCTAAGTCTTCCATCAAACTGAAGGATTCAACTTTCCTTTGTTTTAGTACTAGGCATCTATTATTTGGCATCCCCAAGGCACAAATTTATCATTTCCTTCATATACCTTTTATTGAAGTCAAATTCTTTCTTATCCCTAGGTACACAAGTACTTCTTCCTAATAATTTATAGAACTTAACAATGGTATGAGTTCTAGAAGGCACTTGATCCCTGATTGACTACATTTCCATTGTACTCTTCTCCACATGATGTTATTATTGATCTAAAAGTTTGGCTAAGTGTTCAAGGCTTGATTTTTCAAAGAATTAAATGGTTTATGAACCTTATGAAACACCAAAAAAATGAGATAAAAAATAAAATATCTTAGAGTTTGCAAGTTTTTAAAAAAATTAAAACTAACAAAGTTTAAAATTTTAAAAAGATGCGACAAAGTGAACAAGGAGAGAGAAGGAAGATGTTTGAGGCTTGTCAAATAATTTGTGATGTCACAAATTGTGTGAACTTTATAAAAGTATGATATGGTTCAAAAGGACACAAAAAGAAATAAAGAAAGAAAGAAAGAAGGGAGAAAACTAATAAAGTGTCACAAGATTTGCAATTTTGTAAACCTTGTGAAAATGCAACAACATATATCTAAATTCACCAAATTGAAGAAAATTGTGATGGAGGAGTGAATATGTAATGAGAAAATGGAGTAAGTTCTAAAATACATAAATTTCATGATTTTACAAGGTTTAAATATATTTTACCTACCCATAGGTAGGCTATTCAATTTAATGGTGTGGATTGTCTTGCACTATCAAAGGTGGAGAAAGGGATGACTTATGCTACCATTAACACAATGATAAATATTTTAAGTCTGGCCAACTTTTAGGTGACCTCCTATTTATTGAATTTCCCCATCTTACATGATCTGATATTTATTGTTTATTGGTGTATGAGGATAAATTTGGTTTTGTTCTAAAACAAAAAAAATTGCTTAGAGTGGAATCTTGATTTAACTAAAATAAATTGGATGTTGAACTGTAGGAAGATAGAGTATATAGCCTAAGAGTGCAAACTAAGAACCATTTCTAAAATCTTTCATTAGGAAACAACCAATTAGACCTAACTCCAATCCTATATGAGAGTTAATCATGGTGAATGATTGTACCCTTTTGAATGTTTATTAGGTACATGATTAAAATGAAGATGCAAGAACCAAGTTAAATGATACAAAATTGACAATTTTATCATAAATAGAAAGACATGAAACTATTTAAACCAAAATCTAAGTTCGGATCTAGGAATGAGATACAAAGAGGAGCCAAAAACTAAAACTTGAGCCTAAAAATGTTGGACTAGTATGCTAGGCGCCATAGTCCTAACACTTATATCTTGTAATTTAAGACTATGGTTTCTAAATCAAAATGCTCTACAAATCACGCTCTCTAAAATTCATCCAAAAAGTGTTAGGAAAGTATGCTAATTGACATAGTCGAGGTGTTTTTTCTTATTCAAAATTAGGAGCTATGTGTCCCAATCTAGTCTATGCTAATATGTGAATTTCTATTGTTAGATATATAACCTGGACATAGAAAAGAGGGAAAAAGGTTTTATTGGAAAGGGGATTTCCTAAACCAACCCCTAGGTAGGTATTAAATTCAGCTACAACTATGATTAATTAGAAGGAGAGCTTACCCTTGGTAGGATAGAGGCTAAATCTAAAATGAAATGTTGAATTGACAAGAATATACCTTTGGATTGATAATGGTGGTGATGCAATTATCTTTAGATAAGTCCTCCAAGAGTTGATGAAATAGCATGATAAATCATAACAAAATCCATCATAAAAACATGCTTGAAGATAATTTGGTGTAGCTTGTTACTCCTTATACTTATATTTAAATAAATTTTCCCAATAATGCTTTCTCTATGATGTGTGGGATGTGAAATATATTCAAATAGATTAGTAATTATGCCCTTATATAGGTTTCTCAAGGTATTTTTGTATTTATCCCAACTTCCAATAGCCATATTATAATACCTAGATCCAATCACAATGGGCAAGATCCAACACATTGAAATGTTCAAATTTAGATTCATTTCAAGGGAATTATGGTAATAGGTGTCCTAGTCCACTAGGACTATAGTACTAGTCACCATAGTCCACCTAAAATATGACAAACTAAAGGTGGGTGATGAGTGTATAGACCGAAGACCCTGGATTAGGTCACCTAATGGGCATATGATGATAGTTTTGTTGAGATAAGGCCAAAATAAGCTTACAAAGACCCAAAATGTAGGTACAATAAAGAAAGGGCCCAAAAAGGATTGTGAAATTGTAGGGGTTACAATTTACGATACTACACATTTATAGATTTGAAATTTTTTTCTAGTAGTTCATCTTATTATTCTTTATTTCCATTAGTCACATATTTATGAGGACTATCTTTGTAATTTGTTATATGAAAAGAGTTAACTTTTTATTTGGAAAGGGTAGAAAATAAAGGAAAGAACCACTATACTATATAAAATAATTTATTTTAAAAAAATATAATATATTCAATATGGTTTATATGACACATGGTGATACAAACTTGTTTTTTAGTTATATGGATGATAGTTTGATTGCATTGATGTCTCCTTTTATGGATTGCTTATTCTTGAAGAGAAGTAAATGCCTTCAAGGGAGGTGGAAAATATTTTCTTGTGCATTTGATACAAGACTTGTTATTATAGTTAGTACATCAAGGAGGATTTCTGGGAAGTAAGTGGAAATTACAATATTAGGAAATTAATTATTAACTAGAGCTTTTTATTCAATTTGTATTTGTAGGCTCATATTATTATAAGGTTGTAATAGTCATTGTGAAATAATAGAGTACGCTCTTGAACATTACACTCTTGAACATTATAATAATTATTGTCAAGACACATTGGTAGAAATATTTGATTATTTTTTTTCTTGAATAGGCACTAATATGTTAGAGAAATTCTTTCGAGCCCACTCATATATTAAAGGAGAAATATCACGTACAATGCATGCATAATTTTTTATTCATGTTGATGCCTAAGCATTAAGGGTAAAAATGATGTATGTAATGTGTAATATTTCAAGATCCATTGCCTTTTATGTGCAAATATTTTATCTTCTTCAGATTGCGATAAACCTATTTCCTCCCTATATGGACTCTAGTGTTCATTCATAGGACTACCTACTAGGTGTTGTAAAACCCAAAGTGTAAGAGGGAATTGCTTACTCTCTTATTTGTTGATCACCATTCCACTAACTCTAAGAATATAAATTCACTTCTCAGAAGCTATTGGAAGTAGGTTGGTGAAGCATCACTATATACTACAAAATAATTTGCATTCTATCAAGGGTTTAAAATCACACATGCAACCCTAATTTAAAGATCTATATTCTTTTTTCTATTTTATTTGTTGACATTAATGTATATTTCATTGTGTCAAAGTATATTAAGGTGATTTACATTACATATAATATTATTTATTGATATGACAACATGTATTACAATCTTGAAAGATCTTTTTTTTGAATTAAAATGAAAAAAGTGTAATTTTGTCATGTTATTAATGATGTTTAGATTGTGTTACATGATTCCTTTTTGTTGTATCAAGAACAATATTGAAATTGGAATTTTAAAAATTAGTTAAGAAGATTAGAAAGAAGACACTACTAGAGATTAAGAGATATCTTATTGCAAATCAATCTCAAATAAACCATAAATATATAGTACTACTATTAAAATAAAAATAACAAAATATAGAGTTAGGAAATTATTTAATCAATGAGCAAGGAAAAGAAGTGTTACCATGAATAATCACAAAAAGTAGGTGCATTCACCAAGCACAATGAAACAAGGAGACAATATTTTGAAGGGGGAAAAGCATTAAAAAACCCCGTGATATTAATGAAAGTGGCAAAAATATGCCTAAGAATGAGAGAGAGAGAGAGAGAGAGAGAGAGAGAGAGAGAGAGAGAGAGAGCTTTAGCTCATACAATATTTGAAAAGAAGAAGAATCTCATATGATGAGAGAAAGAGAGCCATCTCTTAATAGAGATGTGAGAAAGGAGTTACATTGTAACTCCCATTTCTGTGTATGCCACATTTCACTAGTGTGTGAGACAAGTGTAGGATTCCTCATAAGGAGGAATATCTATTTTCCTTAATAAAGGATATTACAAATATTACATGTCCTCCCACTTGGACTAGAGGACGAATACATTAGGATACCTTGATTTATCCTTTAAATACATAAATACCAAGGAAAGATTAAATTCTAACACCCCTCTTTAATCTTTACTTTGGGTAATTACATCAATAGGTATCAAACCCAAATGTTTACAATGAATTTGAGATGTTTCTTTAGAAAGAGTCTTCACTAGGATGTCTTTGGCTTGATCATCTTGCATGTCTTCAACTTGTGCTTTGGAGCTTGAATGGTACATAGGACTTTTGGCAAAGTGGATAGCATGTTGAGGAGAGCCCAAATCTTTAAGAGACCATTGAAATTCTTGAGATGTATTTGTACATTCTAAATGTTCATTTCCCATAGAAAATAGAGATGAAGATGGATCAACACTAGAGCCTGCAATAAGGCAAAAAACACTAGTAGAGTGCCCATCATTGGGATCACCTAGTGTTGAATTAGTAACACTTGGGAAAAAATCATATTGTGAATCATGGGTCATAGAATCATAAATGTAATTGTCAGTTGCATAAACCAAATTTGTAACATGTTCATCAGAATGTGAATCACGAGTCATAGAATTAGGAATGCAATCGTTAGTTGTAGAAAACAAATCTGTAGTGTATTCATCATAATATGAAGCATTAATATGAGAGTTAATATAAGCATCATTATCATTGACCTCCACAGCAATCATAGTACTATCATCAGGAATTTCATCTTGAGTAATAAACATATCTTGTAAAGTAACATCAAGAAAGTTAGATATAATTTCCTCTTCTTGGTCAAACATATCATCAACATGAGAGCAAGGAGGAGTAAACAGATTATTACCATTATCATTATAATCACTTCTAGGAGGAACAAAATCATTAGGAGTATCACTATTATCTTCATGTTCATAATTGTCCTTTTGAAGAGTATCACTATTATCCTTAATGTTAGGAGCAGAAACATAAATATGGTTATCTTTCAAATCAGGAACATAAAGCACATCATGTAATTTACCATTTGGAACAGAAACATTAGCAGTTCCTTCATCTTGACAACAATAATTATCAGCTAAAAAAATAGGAATATTCAGAGAATCAGGTTGCAAAGAATCAAAGACTTCCTTATGGGATTGAACATATGGAGATGCATTACGATCAATATTCCATTTAGGTGGTTTAGAAGCATTAAAACAGATAGTAAAAGTAGAGCGAGATTGATTTCCATTAGGTTTGCCATTTGAGTAATTTTGAGAATTACGTTGATCATCTTTTTGTTTCTTAAAACAGTTATGAATTAAGTGACCATCTTTACTGCAATAGGTGCAATGAGGCCTATTTGACTGATTATTACTATGATATTTGTTGGAAGGTCTAGAATTATTAGTATTGTTAGATCTTTGATAATTTTGATTATTTTGATTAGAAGATCTATTATTATTATGAGATTGAGAGATATATGCATGTTCACGAGTTTTAAGAATGCCAAATTGAATCAATTTAGCTTCCTCTTGACACAACATATTTTGAAAAATAACATAAGTTAATTGAGATGCTAACGAAGGAATAGCTAATTGAGAGTAAATGTTTGTAATAAATTGTTGGAACTGTCTAGGCAAACATTTACGAATAATAATGTGAATTATTCTTAAATCAGAAAGAGGAACTTGTAAACCAATTAGTAAAACTTTAATGGAATCAAACTTAAGCAAGAAGTCATCAATAGAGTTGAAGTCAGTATACCTGAGGTCTTCAAGTTGGTCTTGAAGCTGAATTTTTTGAGTTTCATCTGCACTATCATAGGTATTTTTCAGGATGTCCCAAGCCTGATGGGCTTCTGTACAAGTGGAAATGAGGACATACAATTTGGGATTTAGGGAAATTCCAATTAAGCCAAGTGCTTCCTCATTTTTTTTTTGCCAAGCAGTTTGGTCAGCTTGAGGAGCAGAGGCTGCTAGTTTAGAACTGGCATCAGTGGCAATATCTAAAATGTGTCTAAATCTAAATATGAAAGTCATGTGCATTTTCCATGCATGGTAGTTGGTACTAGTTAATTTAATTTCTGGCATCAGGGTAGTCATGATGAAAAATAAGAATAGCTAAACTTGAAATGAAAATATTATCAGAACTTAGAAAAAATAGATTAGACTAAATGTACTTGCATGCAACAGTAGAAAGCTATAAAAGCTTTTGCCAAGGAGGCATGCAAGAAAAAAAAAACAACTAGAAAGAGAGAAAAAAGGAATTGAGAGCACTAAAGAGCAACGAGATCTTGGGTAAGCTGTTATAGATTAATAGATACCGACAAGAATCTCTTGCATGCAAAGAGAGAGAAAACTAAATAACCTAATAACAAAGAAAAGGCAACACAACCTGCAAAACAAACGTTAGGACATAGAAATACTAAGATAGTTAATAATAAAAGGATTCAAACCTGTAGTGAAACGTTAGCTAAATCGAATTGAATCTAACCAAAACCCTTAAAAAAAACTTGAGTTGAAAAAAGAATGAAGCTAATTAAAAAAAAATGAGCTGCTAATAAAGATTAATATAATGAAAAAACTAAATCTATTGATTCTTGCAGCACAGAAGTTCTTGTAGCACATAAACTAGTTCAATGATTCTTGTAGCATAATGATTCCTGTAGCATTTCCATGCAAACAAGATAAAAATGGTAAGTATAGAAAAACTATAGAAATGAGATACAAAGCGGTGCTACAGTAACTACTAAAAGCTACTAATAAAGTTGATGTGATATACTATTTTAATAAAAAAAAGAAACAACAAAGAGAGATACACAAGCCCACAGAGCCACAAGGTATTAAAAAAAACTAAATTGGTTGTGGGTTGAGGGTTGTAAGATGACAAAAGAGAAGGAAAACCAGGCAAAGATACCACCCAAGGTTCGAATGAAACAAACAGAAATCAACGAGGAGAAGAAAGAACAGTCTAAAAAAAACTACTCAAACTCTTAGCTAAACAAATAACAGCAACAAACAAAGATCCAATGAACATGCAAAGAAACAAAAAACAAAACCAGTGCTAACAACCAAGCAATGAAAAGAGGAAACGACAATCACACGACCGCCGATGAATGATATCGGGCAAAATGAATCCGAAAGAAAGGTTAATGGCAACCACATGAGAGCGTACAAACTCAACCTACAAGAAGTGGATTAAAAAAAACTCAGCTCATTCTCTAGCTCCAACGCCAGCCCTAGTCTGAGGTTTCATTATTGAAGGTACGATCAAGAAAAATAACAGGAAGTAACAGCGCATGCAAAGGAAACCTCAAAGAGAATAAACATGCAATGAAAAACAACGATCTTGTGGGAAACTCCACCTACAGGAAGAATTGGAGAGAGCGAGAATAAAAAACAATGCAAAACAACGCATGCAAGGAACTCTTGAAAAACCAATAACAACGCATGAAACACACATGAGCCGGCCAAAAAAAATGAAAAGAGACGAAGCTTGCTAAAAAAGAAATAAAAAATGCATTAAAAAAATGCGACAGGAAGAAGAAAATAATAGTTACTGAAGTTTTGAAAAAAAATAATGATTAACAACTAAATAAAGCCAAATGAAATTTAGAAAACAAATGATACCAACCGACATAAAAGAGATTGAAATAGAAGAGCAATGATTAAAAATTAGAGACTAAGTTAGTAAAAAAAATGAAATAAAGATATTCTATTATATTTTCACCACTAAACTAGTAATGCAAGAACTGCAATTAAAGAGATAAATATAAATGTGCTGAAATAAACTAAATATAAAGAGCTAATTGAAATAAAAAATGAGATTCAAATCTCTCTACACGACGCCTCCAAATTTGGAGTGCACCAAGATATGGTAGCTCCTTTACCTACACACTCAAAACATGATTAAACCAACTTGCTCTGATACCATGTTAAAATAAAAATAACAAAATATAGAGTTAGGAAATTATTTAATCAATGAGCAAGGAAAAGAAGTGTTACCATGAATAATCACAAAAAGTAGGTGCATTCACTAAGCACAATGATATAAGGAGACGATATTTTGAAGGGGGAAAAGCATAAAAAAACCCCCGTGATATTAATGAAAGTGGCAAAAATATGTCTAAGAATGAGAGAGAGAGAGAGAGAGAGAGAGAGCTTTAGCTCATACAATATTTGAAAAGAAGAAGAATCTCATATGATGAGAGAAAGAGAGCCATCTCTTAATAGAGATGTGAGAAAGGAGTTACATTGTAACTCCCATTTCTGTGTATGCCACATTTCACTAGTGTGTGAGACAAGTGTAGGATTCCTCATAAGGAGGAATATCTATTTTCCTTAATAAAGGAAATTACAAATATTACATGTCCTCCCACTTGGACTAGAGGACGAATACATTAGGATACCTTGGTTTATCCTTTAAATACATAAATACCAAGGAAAGATTAAATTCTAACAACTACTCAGGGTAGATGATTTTATTATTATATCAATTATATATCTTTGAATTATATACATATCGAGATTGATATAAGACCACATATATAAAATTGATGTCTTATTTGATAGACTTAGGAAGATACCCATATCTTATTTTTAAATTAAAAAAAGAACAAATATATGATTTTAATTTTAATTTTTATAGCATATAAACATTAAATCTCAAATTGAAAATCAATACCATTTAGGTGCTCCAAAATTTATATAGTAGGATTTCTTTTACTTTTAACAAAATATTCATGGAAGTAGGCTTCTTGTAATGAGGAAAAAGACTAAGTTTTAAAAATTCATCAAGTTCACTAGTTCACTTGAAGTTTACAAAGGTGTGATTTGGTTCCAAATTCAATTCAAGTCCCTACTCTCGCATTTATCATAGGTTGTTCCTACTAACATTTATGCTTGTCTTAGCTCATCCCATCAATGGCCCAATCTAATCCACTAACTACCAATATATTTTACCCACCCATATGTAGGCTATTTGATTCAAAATGTGTGGATTTTCTTACACTATCAGTAGCAGAGAAGGGGATGTCTCATGCTACCAATAATGCAATGATCAAGATTCAAAGTTTTGATGACTTTTAGGAAACCTTCTCGCTATTAAATTTCTTCAACCTACATGATAAGATTTAATGTTCATTGGTGCACGATGACAAAATCAGATTTCTCTAACAAAAAATGTATTGGTTAGAGTAGACTCACGGTTTTCATAAAAAAAGTGACATGCTCAAATTCAAGAAACTTTTGTAGAAGTTCATCTTATTGTTTTTTATTGACACTTGTCACAGATTTTTGGGGTCTACCTTAGTAATTTGTTTGATAAAAATGTGAGTTTCTTAATTGTAAAGGATTAGAAAATGAGGAAAATAACCCTTTTTTTCAAGGAGGGGTAAACGCTTTGATTTGGAGCTATGAATTGGTGAGGCCACAAATGGAGGACCTCATCTCCAATGGGATTTGAACCTTGATGGAAATAACAAAATATAACAACTTAACCATCACAACATGCCACTATTGGCAATGAGGGAAATAACCTCTATAATATATACAATAATTTATTTTTTTAAATACAATAGGTTTAATATTGTTTAAATGATATTGATACAAACTTTTGATTTATGTATATGAACGATGGTCTGATTACATTGTTTTGTATTATATTAGCAAGAAAGGGTTGTGATTACTCACAAAGGAAGTTCAACAAACAACAACCAACATCAAAAGGTTTGGTTGGATTGTTGCCTCCTTTTATGTATTATTTATTATTGAAGAGAAGTAAACATGCTAAAGGAGGGTAGAACATATTTTCTTTTGAATTTTTGACAAGATCTATTTTTTTAGTTAGTACATCTTCAAGGAGGGTGATAAATATTTATAGGAAGTAAGTGGTATTTGCAGTATTAGGAAAGTAATTATTAAGTAGAGCTTTGTAAGGCAATAATAGGACCATTGTGAGACAAAAATATAAGTCCTAAAGCATTAAAAGAATTTTGGTCAAGACACATTAGTGGGAACATTTGATGACTTTTTTTCCTGAATACACACTAATATGTTAGAGTAATTCCTTCAAGCCCACTCATACATTGAAGGAGGAAAATCATTCAATGCATTCATTTTTCATGTTGATGCCTAAGAAAAGGTGAAAACTAATGTATAAGGAGTTTTAATATTTCAAGAGCCCCTTGTCTTTCATGTGTAGACATTTTGTCTACTTCACAATGTGATAAACCTATTTCCTCACCAAATGGACTGTAATGTTCATTCATAGGACTACCCCTAGGATTTGTAAAGCCTAAAGTGTAAGATAAAATTTCTTACTCTCTCATTCATTGATCGTCATTCCAATAACTTTTAATATTTAAATTCAGTTCTTAGAAGCTATCAGATGTAAGTTAAGGGGAACCATATACTAGAAATAATTTGTATTATATTAATGATTCAAAATAGCACATGCAACCCTTATTTAAAGATGTACATTATTTCCTTTTATTTTATTCTATTGACATTAATGTATGTTTCATAGTGTCAAAGTATATTTAGGTAATTTATTATATATAAAATTATTATATAGATATGACAAAATGTAATGCAATCTTGAAAGATTTTTTTTTTGGATCAAAATGAAATTATTAATGAAGTTTAGATTGTGCCATATGATTTGTTTTGTTGTATTGAACAATATGAAATTAGAATTTAAAAAAGTAGTTAAGAATATTGTAAAGAAGACAGTATTATAGACAACGAAATATCTTTATAGCAAATTACTAATCTTCAGCAACCCATAAACATAATTCTATTCATGGTAGATGATTTTAAAATGATAGCAATTATTAATCTTTGAATTATATACATACTTGGATAGATATAAGACCACATATATCAAATTATTTGATAAACTTCAAAAGTTGCCTATATCTTATTTTTAATTTAAAATATAACAAATAAACAATTTAATTTTAATTTTTATAATATAACATGTCTTGCATAAACATTAAATCTCAAATTAAAAACCATTTAGGTGTTCGACAATTTCTATTGTGGGATTGGTTTTACCTTTAATAAAATCTTGGAAGTAGGTTTCTTGTAATGAGAAAAACTTGGGTAAGTTCTAAATTCATAAATTTCATGAGTTAGAAAAGTCTACGAAGGTGTAGTTTGGTTCCAAGTTTAGTTCAAGACCCTACTCTCACATTTCTCATAGGTTGTTCCTACTAACATTTTATGCTTGTCATAGAGTCTCATCAATGACCTGATCTAATCCTTTAACTACCAACATATATTTTATCCACCCATAGGTAGGTTGTTCAATTCAAAGGTGTAGATTTTCTTACACTATTAGTGGTGAAGAAGGGGATAACTCATGCTACTAGTAATGCAATGATCATGATTTGAAGTCTTAATGACTTTTTGGTGACCTTCTAGCTTTTGAATTTTCCCAACTTACATGATAATCTATTTAATGCTTATTTGTGCATGAGGAAAAAATTCTAGACTTTTCTAACAAAAACTTGTATTGGTTAGAGTATAATCTTGATTTGTGTCAAAATATCACATATCTAGATTTGAGCAATTCTTCCACCAATTCATTTTATTGTTTTTTATTTACACTTGTCAAAGATTTGTGGAGATGAATTTGTAATTTGTTCTATAAAAAGAGTGAATTTTTTGTTTGTAAAGGGTTAGTGAATGAGGGAAGAATTTATATACTCTATACATACTCTATACGGATAGAAACTTTTATTTTATGTATACATGAATGATTCTTGATTGCATGTTTGTCTCCTTTTATATATTATTTATTCTTGAAGAGAAGTAAACACATTCAAGGAGGGTAGAAAATCTTTTTTTTTGTGCATATGCTACAAGATTGTTATTCTAGTTAGTACATCTTAAAGAAGGGTGAGAAATATTTCTAGGAAGTAAGTAGAATTTACAGTATTAGGAAAATAAATATTAAGTAGAGCTTTGTATTCAAATTGTATTTGTGGGCTCATATTATTGTACGACAATAATAGTCATTTTGAGACAATACTATATAGTCTGAACCACTACAAGAATCATTGTCAAGACACATTGATAGAAATATTTGATGAACTTTTTTCTTGAATAGGGACAAATAACTTAGAAAATTTTCCCTGAGCCCACTCATACATAATAGGAGAAAAACCATTCATTTTATAATTCATTTTTCATGTTGATGCCTATGCATTAATGATAAAAATGATGTATGTGAATGTGTAATATTTCAATATCGCTTGCCTTTTATATATGAACATTTTATCTACTTCACACTATGATAAACACATTTCCTCCCCATATGGACTATTGTCCATTCATAGGGCTGCATAGGTTTTGTAACACTTGAAGTGTAACAGAGAATTGCTCACTCTCTCATTCATTGACTGTCTTTCCAATAACTTTGAGCATAGAAATTCACTTCTTAGAAGCTATTGGATGTAGTTTGGGGAAACAACAAAATATGCTAGAAAATAATTTGCATTATATTACTGCTTCAAAATTGCACACAACCCTAATTTTAAAGATATATTCTTTTTTTATTCATTATGTTGATATGAATGCATGTTCATAGAGTCAAAGTATATTAAGGTGATTTATTATAGAATAATATTATTCTATAACTATGACAAAATGTATTACAATCTTGAAATATTATTTATTTTTTTATTTGGATTAAAATTTTAAAAAAATGTTATTTTGTCCTGTTATTAATGAACTTTAGATTGTCACATGATTCTTTTTTTTGTATTGAACAATATTAAAATTGGGATTTTAAACATAAGTTAACAATATTATATAAATAAGACATTACTAGAGACAAAGAGATATCTTTATAGCAAATCAATCTCGAATAAACCATAAACATGGTTCTATTCATGATAGATTATTTAAAAATGATGTCAATTATATGTCTTTGAACTATAGACATACTTAGATTGATATAAGACCACACATATCAAATTTATTTATTATTTACTAAACTTAAAAAGCTACATATACCTTACTTTTAAAATAAAAGAATAAATATACAATTGATTTTTATTTTTTATAACATAACATGTCTTTGCTTAAACTCAAATTTCAATTATAAATAAATACTATTTAGACGTTCCACAACTTTTATAGTGGCATTGTTTTTACCTTTGACAAATCTCGGAAACAAATTTTTTCTATTTTTCCTTTTGATTTGAATTTTATATTTAAGCAAATTATTTGAACCTTATTAGCAAAGTGTAATCTCAATGCTAATTATTTAACAATATTCTTTACAATATGTATACTCTTACTAACTTAAGTGTCTTCAAAATTGTCAAACTCTTCCTAACCAAAACACTTTTAAAAATATATTTAAAAAATAAAAATATATCTACATAGTAAATAATTAAACATAAAATCTAAAAACACGATTCAATATCTCAAAAAATAATGTAAATTCTAAAAGCTATGTTTACTTTTATAAATCTAATTATTTTGAGTGATATATAAATTTAGAATAAAAGTATAAATTTTTTATTTTATTCCTTGATTTGAGAGTTGAAAGATAAAAGCAAATCCTCTAATGATACAATTAGAATAAGAATTCATTAAATTAATTAACTTAGATAAAAGGGCCAAATTAAGTCAAATGTTAGAATATATGCAATATGCTTGTCTTAGACTGCCCTAATCTTATAAATATCAAAATAGGTTTTCCCTACCCATAGCCATACTATTCAATTCAAAGGTGTGGATTTTCTTGTACTATCTATAGTGAAGTAGATGACTGAGGTTATCACTAATTCAATAATCAAGATTTTAAGTCATGATGACTTTGAGGTGACCTTCTAGCTATTCTTCAATAGATTTTCTAAGATTTTTTTTGAATTACATGATAAAGTTTATTGTTTATTGTTGGTGTATAAGAATTAAATCTAATTTTTTCTAACAAAAAATTGTAGTGGTTAGAGTAGAATCATGATTTCCCTAAAAAAATATTTACATATCTAAATTTGAGCAATTTTTTTGCTAATTCATTTTATTGTTTTTATTGACACTTGTTACAGATCTATGGGGATTGCCTTTATAATTTGTTCTATAAAAAGAGAGAATTTTTTTTATATGTAAAGGGTTAGAGAACAAGAGAAAGAACTTCTAAAATATATACACAAATTTATAATTAGAACTACAATAGATTGAATATTTTCTATATGATATATACTGTTACAAACTTTTGTTTTAAATATATATGAATGATGGTTTGATTGCATTTTTGTCTTTTTTTATATTGTTTATTTTTGAAGAAAAGTAAATGCCTTCAATGAGGGGTAAAAATTTTTTGTGTGTTCATTTGCTACAAGTTGCATTATTCTAGTTATTACATTTTCAAGAAGGGTGAAAAATACTTTTAGGAAATAAGTGGGATTTGTAGTATTAAGAAAGTAATTAGTAAAATGAGATTTGTGTTCTAATTGTATTTGTAGGCTTATTTTATCATAAGCCAGTAATATAAGTCCTTCATGAGTGAAGGGTTTATGTATGTTTAAGGAAAGGTGACCATTATGGATGAGTTATGCATTGTTGATTTGGAAGTTTCTATGTGCAACATGCCATGGGATTAGCAATTTATTGTTTATGACACCAAACACCTCTTTGTCGTTGGAGTTGGTTTTGGAAACCATTCTTAGTGTAGTTTGTATGTTAAGTTGGATATCTTCCAAGAAGCCTTTTTGTGCCATATTTTCTCTAGAATTCTCTACTAATGTATATACTCCTGAAGAACATTGTCTTTAGGCATTGTATTGTAATTGTTGGTTGTTGCTAACAATATAATTGAGTTTGAATTTTGGAGTGTGTGTTTGTGTATGTGTTTTTTTTTTCTTGAAAGAGTTTTCCCATGCATGTCTAGGGTTGTGAGTTTATTTGTTCAAATCTGATTTTGTAAATGCTTATCTAATCTGTAGCAATTAAGAATGTAAGAATTTTTTTTAATCATTTCTCCTACTAGATTTAACATTTGGAAGCGTTTGTTATGCACTTGGATTTCTTTTAGAAAAAGGGAACGACTCATACTACCATTAATGCAGTGATCAAGATTTTAAGTCTTGATGAATTTTAGGTGATCTTCAAGCTATTAGCCAATAGATTTCCTAATATTTTCCTCAACTCACATGATAAAATTTTCACTTTATTAGTGCAAGAGAACAAAACTACATTTGTTCTTACAAAAAATTGTATTGGTTAAAGTAGTATCATGATTTCCCTAAAAAAAAAAACATGTCTAGATTTGAGCTTCTTTTTCCCAATTCATCTTATTGTTTTTCATTGGCCCTTGTCACAAATTTGTGGGGATTGTCTTTGTAACTTTTTCTATAAAAAGAGTGAATTTTTTTATTTGTAAAGGATTAGAAAATAAGGGAAAGAACCTCTATAATGTATGTATTAGTTTATTTTTAAAACACAATAGATTCAATATTGTCTATATGATATATACCAATACAAACTTTTATTTTATGCACATGAATATGGTTTGATTGCATTGTTGTCTCATTTTATGTATTGTTTATTCTTGAAGAAAAGAAAATGCTTTCAACGAGGGTAGAAAATCTTTGCTTGTGTATTTGTTACAAGATGATTTATTCTAGTCACTACATCTTCAAATAGATGAGAAATATTTCTACAAAGTAAGTGAGATTTGTAGTATTAGGAAAGCAATTATTAAGTAGAGATTTGTATACAAATTGTACTTGTAGGCTCATATTATTGTAAAGCAATAACAATCATTGTGAGACAAATATCATATGTTCTAAACTACTAGAAGAATTGTTGTCAAGACACAATGGTAGAAATATTTGATGAATTTTTTTTTCTTGAATAAGCACTAGTCAGATAGAAAAATTGCTTCGAGCCCACTCATACATTTAAGGACGAAAACCATCTATGCATAATTTATTTTTCATGTTGATGCTTAAGTATTAAGGGTAAAAAGGATGTATGAGAATATGTAATATTTCAAGAGTTCTTGTCTTTTATGATTGTGAACAATTTATCTACTTCACACTATTATAATCATATTTCCTCCTCATATAGATTGACACTATCACTAAGAGCCAAGAACTAAGGGATATCCATTCTACCGAATTTGTTCGGAGCACAATCTCAACTTCATCCCTTATGACGTCGGAGCCTTACCCTTAACAAGCCCTAATCCCTAATGAATTCCTTAAAAAAAATTCAACTTCACGAATAAAAACTTTTCAACTTCTAAAGACCCATTGACACTCCATGAACTTTTTATTGAAAAAACCCAATCATCCATCTATCCTTACCTAATTTTTGTCCCCCATGTATTTTAGGCATTGACAATTTTCCCCTGTATAATTGATTGATGTGGGTGTTGTTTTGTGGAGTGAGCATCCCGTCACATCTATGTATGTTTTTGTCATGCAAATGTTTTTGTGCTCACTTTGGCTCTTATTATATGGAGGGACCAAAACGTGACATGTCAGAGGGGAATAGAATAATACAAGACCTTCACGCGCGAAGGGTTTGGTTATGTTTGCCCCGCTGTCCTCAGATGCCGTTCCAATGGCAGGCTGCCACGTAGGGACTGAGTCCACGTCACACAGATGGCATTGTTACCCTCACAAGTCAATGATGCGCTTAGAACAACTATGCCTCTAATAAAGGGCAAACGAATATTCCCTTTTACCCTTTTTAATTATTTGCACAGTAAGGTCAAATTTGTTTCCAAACATAGTGATGTTGAGAATCAAAATTGATCTTGGGTAAGCAAAGGTCATTTCATATGATTTTAAGAAAAGAATGTGAGATCTCAATGATGCATTACTATAGTTGATTTACAAATTTGAGAAAGTGAAGTTTAGTTTTGGCGGTTTATTAAAAAATAAATTATTATTATTATTTTATAGTGGATTCATTTAGAAATTTGATAATAAAAATTGTTGTTTTTTATGGTTTATAAAATATTTGATATTTTTTTAGAAAATATTTAAAGATTTGATAAAGGGAAGGTCATTGTTTAAAGTTTAAAAACTAACTTGGTGTTTTGTGATGGTGTAATTTTAAAATTTAATAAAAGAAAGTCGAGTCTTGTTTATTCAAGAAAATGATTTGATATATATCTTGTTATTAGTAGTTTTGTCCTTGGTATTGAAAAGAAATTTAAAATAATTTACAACATAAATATTTATGATTAATAAATTTGTATAGGTTACAATAATCTAAATAAGGTAATCTAGATTAAGAGCTAAGACATAAATGTGTATTTAATTCAAAAATAAGAATGAAATTGGAATACAACAAGCAATGGAAGATAAATGTTGTAGTGATTGACAAATTAAGGCTTGGACACAATATTAAGAGTTGATGTAATTACTTAATGTAACATTTACAGTTTTGAAACTTATTGACAAAGGGGTTGATGCAATAAAATTTTTAATGTAAAATAGTGTTATGAAAGTGATATAAATGAACTTGAAAAGAATTAATGCTAGTATTGAGTAATTCGAGAAGGAAGGTGATCTTGGATGATAAATGATTATTCAAATGACTTAGGATTGACATATCTCTTCATGTATGTGTAATGCACAATGTTTTAAAAATCAAGATGCTATTCAAAATTTAAAAACTAATTAAAATAGAATTTATAAATTAATTACATATATTATAACTACACTTTTATAATAATAGAAAAATATAAAAATTAAAATTATTTGAATAAAAATTAGTTTTTGTTTTAAAATTTTAATAGAATATAAAATCAGTAAATTTTTCAAAGGAAACATGTTAGCACACATAGATGTTAGCATCTTTGTCTTTATATAATGGTTTACAACGATGTGAGTAAGCATACATCTAAACTACAAGCCTCCTTCGGTAAGCAACCACGTGTAGGAGGATCTCGTTTGTCAAATTCACATAGTTGTCAAACTTGGCCCAAATGTACCTCTAAGGGTTTGAACCTTGGTCGATGACTTTCTATATCTCATGCCATCACCCTCACCAATTTTGCTCAACTAATTGAACTACAAGCTTTTGGCAAATCAATAAATTTTTAAATCAATTATAATTTATATACTAGTTAATGAGGCGACTATTGAGGTTCAAAGTCATGGTAAAGTCATTTCATTGGTGAGGTGACTATCGAGGTTCAAAGTCCCATTAAGCCACTGGGCATGCAAGCATTGTGCCTTTGTTGGACTGATGTGCTTATATAATATATGCCTTCGTTGAGCATTTGTACTCAAAATTTGTGGGCCTTCACTAAGTCATTGAGCTTTTGAATTTAGATAAATGAAATGTGTTAATGAAGAATGATGATCCCTTAAAAATGACCTTGTAAAAAGTGATCTCTTTAAACCCAACCTAAAGTAAAAACCTAAATTTCTCCAAACAAAATAATATATATACTAAAATAATATTCTTAAAATACATACAAAAGAATATAAAAAGCCAAAAAAGATAAGTAAAAAAAATAAGATCCCTTTAAAAGAATCTTAAATTTTATGTAGACATCTTATTTCTAATTGAAACCAAATCCATAAATGTACTCTCCAAGATTTCCCATGAAAATGAATGAAAAATCCAAAACAAGAAACATCTATAAACCAAATCAAATAAAGGATGGGAAATATTCCCCATTTGTGGGGTGTATGAAATAAGGAAAATATTAAGGGATATGTGATAAAGAATATGGAACAAACTCTTAGATGTATATAAGCTATCTAAGCTTTAAGGTTGAGGTGGAGTGTTTGCTTTAAGGAATACATAATTAAGATGTTATCATTGGGTAGTAACTTTTATAGACATGGATGTTAAAATATTCTCTTTAAAAGAAATACCTTTCCATCAAATAATATAAGAACAACAACTTTAGCAAATTCTTTTTTTTTCATGGTTATATTTTTTTTTTCATTTGTATAATGACAAATAAGACCAACCTTGTTTTTGAATTCCAATCTTGTTAAGATAAACCAAAATTTTCTTGTCTATTTTGATGATTTCAAGACACCCTAGATTATATCTTTCAATAAAGTTGTGGTACTTGCATGCTCAATAGAGCTTTTTTCACATGGTGTGGTAGATTCTATAGATTTTTCCTTTCAAGATTTGACATAGACTTGAATCTATTGAATTAAGCACATATGCCAATTAACTCTTGTTTTATTGTGTCATATTGGATATTTATGATATCCAATGTAACATAGCATTTCAATTGTTTGTCAATTAGTTGAAAATCAAAATGTACATTGGCAACAAAACCAAGTAGAGACAAGGTAGTTTGTGAGGGTTTCTTATCTAAATGAGACTCATTCAAGGATGTTGATTTAGGGTTTTGGGTCACTTTAGATTCTTACTAAATATAGTCGTCTATCCTTACCCTCTTATTATTGAGTCATCGAAAATAATGCCCTATTCTCAATTGCAAAGCTTGAAGTAGAATGATTGTTATAAAGATGGATGAATATATTACCCTACATTTTTAATGGAGAATATTGTTCAAATCTTTTTTTCATTAAATAAATATTAAATTCCAATGAAATAAATAATTAAAAATGTTAGTGCTTAGAATAAAATAATCATTAAAAAAATGTGTCTAATTTTGTTATCTTTTTAGTAAAAAGCATTGCTCTCATTTGCTCTTGAAGAAGTGAGACATAAAGTGTGTAAATATATTAAAAATGAAGAAGAGCATCTATATGAACTTTGGAATAAAGAGGGAAGAATATATGATTTTTATTGTGATTCCATTCATAAGGAATCGTGGCCATGTGTCCCTTTTAAGGATAAGGGAATGGTTATAACTTATATATATAAACTTTCCTTTGATTTCATTAAAGCATGGATAATGATTATATTTGCGTTCTTAAGGATGAGGGAGTCATTTAAGAATATATATTTTAAACAATATAAAGATGATTTTTTCTAGGGTGTTAGTATTAATTGTATTTTTGTATGGACAACTTGGTCTACCAACAACTTAACATCTAGGTTTATTTTGAATAAGTTATGATTAGTAATTGATGGTTATTTAAATAATTGATGATTATTTAAAAATATATCATTTATAAATTTTTTGATCAAATTATTATTTTTATCAAAAAACTATGAATAGTTATTATTTTAAAGACTAAAAAAAAGGTTAAAATCTTTGATAATTATTAAAGACATTTTATATTTTGGAATAAATGAAGTATAAGTAGATATTTAATGTTTGAGAAATTGTTACACATATTATGACTAGATTAAGAATTGAAAATTAATAAATAAATAAATAAATATAATAAATATTAATTTATTAATTAAATTATACAATGTAATGAGGATAAGTTTGCACATAAGAAATATAAAGGAAGGGGTGTTGAGATGCTCGTCTAATAAGAAGTGCAACTCTTAAATCTCTAAAATAAGAAAGAGTAACTCTTACAAAAGTATGCAACACCTCTCGCCTTATGTTCCATACTTTTTCTAGCCTAAACAACCTAAACCGAGTGGGATAGTATCTAATAAAGTAAGAAAATTAACAAAGCCTATTCCAACACCCTCTCTTAAGTACAACTTAGGTGGGTGGAAATGAGTCCCAACAAATATATAGTCATATTAAGTACCCATATACAAAATATCCCCCAAAAGAAGAGAGGAAAAAAATTGATATTGGGATTTTATTTAAAGAAAAGCTCATACCAACATGATAAATCTCATATAAATAGGAAAATATCTAAGACAACTTCCAAATTTCTAAATTTAGCTCTACGTAAAATGTATCATTTAATCTTCTATTTTTAAATTAAGGAAAGGGAAAGAGAACAATCAATCTAAGAAATCTTACCACTATGAGCCAATTTAGAGTTTCATATAGTATTAAATAATTATGATAGAATCACTTTCATCATAGAATACAAATTCTGTTTCATGTTTATATGTTGGTGTCTATGGATTTTTTTTATTTAGGATAGTAGCAAGGCACTAGATATGATGTTGATATACTAGGGTGTTATGCTATTGCCAGTCAATTGTATGAAGAATAATACCCCTAGCAAAATGGATGTAACCCACTCTAAGAAGAAAATTCCTCATCTTAATAAAGATTTTTTTGACATTTCCTCATTTAAGTCTATGAAAGAGGATATTGTTGGAAGACAAGAGGAAGGTGACGATGCATGGGATTCTACATAGGAATCTAAGTCTTTGAAGGAGGAACTATTGGTGGGGGAGGAAGATGATGATGTTGAGGGATTTGCGAAGTAAGTATCTAGATCATCTTTGAGCTAGGACTATAAATAAATAGAAGAGGAAAAGGTCAATAACACACAAACTGTTCAACTTTAACGACACAAATGTATCATTTGTGTTTAGAATTTGAAGATGATGTAAACTGATGAAATGTGTAAAATTGGATAAAGTTTATGCCTATAATTTTTTTTGTGAACAAGAATTGACATATTTTTTTAATTTTTGAAATCCATTTTTCAATTGCTGAAAAATGCTAAAAATTTGGGGTCTAGTTCCCACCAAACAATTATATACAAATAATATTTTTTTCCTCTGATTTCAAAATATGTTATAGATGACATGTATAGCTAGTGCAAAAAAGAAGAAAGATTGGTTTTCAATATATATTTTCTCTGATATAACTACTCAAAGTCGAACTTATCTGAAATCGATAGTTTTCATCTCCTGTCAAATTTCCCATATCAAATCTACACCATTCAGAAAAAAAATTATATATTCTTGAAGAGGACTCTGTCCTCTAGTGTTAAATATAAATTTTAAAATTTTCTAATATGATTTACTATTTTTTTCTTTATTTGAAGCAACATTTTCTCGAATGTTAAAATGCCTACTTGCAGTATTTTAAAATTATAATATATTAGATCTAATCAAAATACTAAAAAACTTATATGACAATAATCTTGACTCTAAGCTCTATAAAAGGGTATTTCTATACATTTTTAAAAATATCATTAAAAATAGTAGGAGTTATTGAAACATCACTTTTCTAAAATAATTTTATTTCTTTGGTAATTGAACCCAAATTGGTATAAAACAAATATTTAATAGACATTTCCAATTGGAAAATTTGAAGCACTTATTTAATGAATCTAGCTAGACCATATATTTGAAAAAAATTAAATATTAGTTAAAAATACTCAAATTCAGTTGTGCTGATAAGTTAGCCTGAAATGTGACATAGGTTTTTTTCTTTTACCTGGGAACCTTAGTCCTTTAGAGTAATAGGAATTTGAAGCATAAAAAACCCCAAACCCTAACTAATGAAAAAATTGAAGGAAAAAGAGAAAATCATTTAGTTGGTGGATTATGATACTAACAAAGACGAGAAGGGGAAGATGCCAATTTGAAAGAGGAGTCTTATATCATTAGAAATATTGAAACAAAACATCCTTATATCCCAATCAAAAAAATACAAAGGCAAGGGGATTATTTATGAGCTAGAAAGCTATGCGATTGTCATGAATGTGGAAAAGGCTGATGGTTATGATGACAATCTAGGTTTTAGTATGGATGCTAAAAATAATCACCCTTCCCAAATTTTTAACTAAAATAAAAAACCTAATTTTGTAGAACTAAATATTGTTGTTATTTTTCTTACTATCCTAAAACCTACTCTAAAGGTGGTTGACGACTTTACTAAATTGGTTTCTTTATAATCTCTAATTGTGAATAGTTGTGTAATTTTCTAGGAGCTGTGCGGGATGTTTTCTCCTTGGAGCATCTTATGACAAAATGACCTTAAATGATCTTAAGTTGGATGATATTTATAAGACTTGTTTGGTAGGAAAAATAGTCTTTGTCAAGAGTAGGATGAGACTATCCTTTAGGGGTGGGATACCATCCATAAGATTGTACATTTTGATAAGGAACTATCAAAGTTGAGTCAAGTGATGGTGAAACAAATGAGAGCAAAGGGATCATTTTAGAAGAATTAACAATCTAGAAAAAATATTATAAGTCTATAAATGAGAAATTGGAGAGTGGTTCAAATTAGTAAATGTTCCATAAAAAATGACACAGGTATCAAAATTTTGATTGAGAAACTAACGAGCTCTAGGAAGGGTAAGTTAAGCAAAATGTGGAAGATGATTAAAAAAGAATCAAGCTAATCCAAGCATAATGATGTGGGCTAGAAAGAAAAGTCTTTTAAAGCCAAGAAAAAAATATTATTGATTTCACCAAGCTTCAAAAGGATTTTTACTATAGGAAATGGAAGTTGTAGAGACTTAAAAAAAATATCTAGTTGGTCTAGTCTATCTTTTTGTTGTGTACAGTTTATTGGGTGTTCATTAAGGGAATGTTTTGTTACATGTTTTTATTGTTCTTTTCCTTCTTTATATTTTAATGTAAAAGATTTTAGGGACCCTTCAAAGCTTAGTTTTTCTCTAATAAAAGATAATCCTAATGATACACTAAGTAATGAAGGTCACTAAAGTAATGACCACTAAATAAAATATCACTATTAATTAAACATACAAACAAAGTAAACAAAATGATGCATAAAAAATATTACATGTACAAATTCAGCACATGATGTCTATATTTTCTTCATTATTGAACTAGAATAGATTAAAAAGGGGATTGAAATTAGAAACCTCCAATATTTGATTGGTTTTGAGATATGCACATAAAGACGTTTGTCTATTATAGATATTTATTCCCCTTACAAAACTGGTGTTTGCCTCTTTTTTATACGGTAGATGAAAAAAAGTTTACATGCTCTAGAACTATAGATACTTTTATCAATCAACACAGTCTAATTGACTTGACTAAATAGAACCAATCTCTATGGAAAACACTTTCCTTTAATTAGGGGAACAACAATTAGATGTGTCATATTGAAAAAATTATATAGATTTGTAACATGTCATCAAGTGTCAGCGTACACACCTCTAATTAATCTTCATTATTGGGCCCAGTAATTTGTATCATTTAACAACATAATATTATAAACATGTTAAAAATGACATTATGAAATGGTACCACATGATAGCCATGATTTTGTACATATTATCTTTTATTTGATCATTCTCTCATTAAGAGATGAGGCTTGTAGTATATACCAGTTCATATGTGATGATCAATTATAAAAGTCTCACATTGACAATGTTTAATCATTACAAAATCTTATTATGTACCTTTTTTTAATAGGAAACATCTATAGTTCAAATATTCCTTCATAAAATAACCAAACATTTTACAATGGTAGGCCCTACTCCCTACTAACTTGGACCAAACATCTAATGGTGCAATATTTTTAACATGGTAGATAAACAACATTTAATATGTTGTGAGATCTTGCAACATATCCTTATGAAGGACTAGTAATAGGTTTAAAATGAAACCTTCAAATAAAAATGCCAAGCCTATTGATCTTTGACACACTTTAAGAAAATTGAAGTCTGCTAAGAGAGGGAAACCAAAATCATGTTGAGTAGTCATATCGTAAAAGTAAATACATTAAGTTTTACAAGAGAAGACTTGGTCCTTTTAGAAAAAAAATCTTGGATGAAAGAGAAAATGAACTAAAAAAATTGATTAGAATTAAATCATATTTTCATATTAGACTCACCAGAATGTTGACAAAAAAAATTCAATTAATGCATGAAGCATAAGAGAAACCACAAAACACAAGTTTCATGAAAAAATCCTAATCTAATCAATGAAGGTATAAAAATTAAAATCAAAATTAAACCAAATCAATTTTGTATTCATCTCACAATTTATCTACATTGTTCTTCTTCATCTCTTCGAATTTCTCTGAAATATTAAGTGCATGAATTTACAAATCAAAAGCTCGAAGTGATAATTTGGAATTATATAAAAAATTTGGTTGTCAAAAATAAGAGAGAGATGTGTTTGTATAATTATTTTAGGGTTGATTAATGTTTATGATTAAAAAGTTATTTAGAAGATTGGAGAAGATTTGAGGAGATAAGAAGTTAAGTGGAGATGAAGGTGAGATAAGTGAGGAGGTAATTTGGTAAGTGAGAGTTATGAGTGGAAAGGGGGAAAAGTTAAGTGATGAGAGTTTAGGAAGTTCAATGAGCAAAATGGGCAAGTTGAGTGGTAAGAAAGGTTAGAAAAAAAAGAAACTATTTATTTCACTCACATTTAATATAATTTATTAAATTTATAATTTATTTAATTATGAAGACTTTGGATTAATGTTTAGCTAATTTTTAAAATTATTTAATTATGGAAGAATAATTTGTTAGGCTTGATGGATTAAACAATTAGCATTGTTAGATAACTGGGGGGGGGGGTGAATCGGTTAAATCAATTATCCTACAGTCCCAAACTCCTGGATGTACAATATCAAACTTTTTCAACAAATTAATCAACTCGGTAAGCAATTCTTAATAGCTTTCTGTTCATTTACCGAATATCAGTAATTTCCAAAACTATCTTTACCAATTAATCAAATATGCAACATGTAAAGTATGATAGCAAAAAAATAATAACAAATAACACATAACACAAAGATTTAATGTGGAAACCTTGCAAAGGGAAAAAACACCTAGGACCGGTAACCCAAAGTATTTCACTCTTCTGAAGTGAGCTCGGTTAGGAGCCAACCTTGTTAAAGGTTACAAAACACACTATTATGTTTGACCTTGTTAGAGGATTTATCACTAACAGTTCTCCTTCGACCAGCATTCACTATGGGGTCAACAAGAAAATAATTAACATTCCTTGAATGTCATGTTGAAATACAATCAAGACTGTTAAGTCCACTTGGTGAAGAGAATTTAGCTGTAACAATGGTTAAACTGATACAGTAGTGATCTGATTCAAATACAACTCAATTTGTAAGTATTCAGATCTATGCTAAGCTCATAAAAACTCTTCTGATCAATAATCAATTCACTCCATCATATCCTCCAACTTACTTCACTCGATGTATATCTCTGACGCTTGGTTATGTTTGTAGTTTAGATTGGTTCTGTGTGTAACCAGTTTGATCAGGTATGCATGAAAAATTGTCTTCACGTGAAATCTCTTACAACTTCTATTCATTTGGCATGATTCATCAATGAATTTCATGTCTCTTATATAGTCGTGTAAACCATTTTCATTTTAGCCATTAGATTTTGCCTCTTAATCTCCATTGTCCATTTTGCCGCTTCAAGCTTCCTCGACAATTGTATCATTAACACATTTCAATCTCTTCCCTTAGATCTTCTTTGACTTTTGTTAGCCATTTGATCTTTGTAACAAAATCTATCTCTTACCTCGAAATCATAAGCATCTGCCAGCTCATCAATTTCAGTAAGCTATTATAACATTTAATTCTCCTTTACTCGGTCAATACAGAATGCGTCGGTGACCACTAACTCATTTAATAATGTCACTCGGTATACACAAGACTGACTTAGTGTACATTGAAATTTTCAATTACCGACCACACTAACTTGTTCAATTCTGATCTCTTCTTCATAATAGAATAATGTAACATGCTCAAGTCAACAACATAATGCCATAGACTCATCAATAAGTTACCCAATTTATACCTTATCCATATCTGTCATAACCATCTTTTCCTTATATAGATATCTCATTTCTTCACCATTTCTACCTTCTATAGATGTTCAGATGTTTGTAACTATCATGATAAGTATACTCAAAACTAGTTGACATCAATGACAACATATTGATTGATTTAATCATCTTACACATCACTTTAATAGCTTGACAACCTCCTGAATCTTCATCAAGATATTCAATTAGTTGTAGGTTAACAGTCTCTCCCTAACTTGATATTTGATATGTTTAATCACTACGTTACTTACAATAGCATTTCACGCAGACTCTCCCTGCGGATTTGATCATCTTCAGTTCTTTGATTGTTTCTCTCCCTATGTTCTTGCCAATAGATATTTTCATTGATATCTATCTTTCATGTTCTCTTCAATAGATATTTCATAGAAATCTCTCTCCCTTTGACAACAATGCCAAAGAAAAATATACAATCATCTCTTCGGTAGCCAAATGATTTCTCTGTTGTTGATTTTAGATCAAGTATCTTCATATACTGATGTGTAGTTCTCTATTTCATCTCTTTCACAATCTTTCACAACCTTTACAACCTTAGGAATCCTAAAGTGTGAGCTATATGCATCAACATGAATGATTTTCTGATAAAGTAAAGGTTGATGCAACCTCCTGATCACCTTAGTGACCAATAGATAGGGGATGGACCCCTAGTCTAGTCCTCAAGTACTCAAAAGTGTCCTTCGGTAAGGGATTTGTAAATATATCTGTAAGTTGTTTCTTAGACTTCACAAATCTAGCTTCACTTCCTTTTCTTTTACTTGTTCCCTCAAATAGTGATACTTAATTGATATGTGCCTTTTTTTTTTTTTTTTCATGCATCACTAGATTATTTAAAATATTTATGGCACTTGTGTTATCACAATATATAATCACTGGATCAGTGATCTCCTCATTCATTCCTTTCAACAATTGTTTTATCCATGCAATATTTGAATAGTTAGTAGCAACAGCCACATACTTTGCTTCAACAGTTGACTGAGAAATACATGCTTGTTTCTTTCTTATCCATGTTACAAGTCTTTCTCCCAAAAAGAATGCTGCACTGGTAGTACTCTTCTGGTCATCTATATTTCTAGCCCAATCTACATCAGTATAAACTTGTAGTTCAAAATCACCTTCCTTTTGTACCATAATCCATAATGCTCGGTGTTCTTCAAGTATCTCAAAATTCTCTTAACAGAAGTTGTATGTGATTCCTTAGGATTAGCAGAAAATCTTGCTACAATTCCAACTCCATGTGCTATATCAAGTCTGCTGTGTACAACATACATCAATTTGTCAATCATTGATCTACACAGTGTTTGATTTACCTCGGTTGATTCATCATCTTTTGTCAATTTGCATCTGGTAACCATAGGTGTTCCAACTGGTTTAGAATCTTCCATTCCAAATGTCTTTAATACTTCCTTGATGTATTTTGATTGTGTTATGAACATGCCTTCATTCTCTTGTAGAATTTGCAATCCAAGAGATAATTTAATCTCTCCAAACATTGACATCTCAAACTCTTTTCTCATTTCAACAGAAAATGATTTGAAAAGGTTATCATGATCTCCAAATATAATATCATCAACACAAATTTCAACAATAAGTATATTGTCATTAGTTCCATCTTTCAAATATAAATTGCTCATGTCACTTGTTCTCACAAATCCAATACTGATAAGATATGAATGCAATCTTTCATACCATGCTATTGGTGCTTGTTTCAATCCATACAGTACTTTGTGTAGTTTACAAACCATGTTCTTCTTATCCTAATAAAAAAAACCTTCATGTTGTTCTATGTAAACTTCTTCCTCAAGTATTCCCTTCAAAAATTCAGATTTAACATCCATTTGATAAACTTTAAATCCTTTATAAGCAGCATATACAAGCAATATTCTAACTCCTTCAAGTCTTGCTACTAGTGAAAAAGTTTCACCATAGTCAATTCCTTCTTCTCATGTATATCCCTTACATACTAGTCTTGCTTTATTTATAGTTACTTCACCATTCTCATTTAACTTGTTTTTTAAAATCCATTTAGTACCAATCACATTTTTATCAGTCGGTCTAGGTACCAATGTCCATGATTTTTTTTTCTCCATTTTCTCAATTTCTTCATTCATAGCTTTAATCCATTCATCATTCTCAAGTGCATCTCTAACATTCTTAGGCTCAAATTGAAAAACCAAGCTTGTGTTCAGTCTTAACTTCATGTCATCATGTTAGCTTGCTTGTCTCCAATAATCTGATTATGTGGATGGTGTCTTCTCACAAATCTCACTAGTACTTGTTCTCTTCTTTTTTCATTACTCAATTTAGGTTCAATTTCCTCCTCGGTAACATCTTCTTGATTCTTGATTTGCAATTGTTGTCTCTTGGTAGTATTTTCTTGATTCTTGGTAGACTCGGCCTATGGGTTGGGTAGGTAGTCTAGATGCTCAATATATGTAAATCTACCATAGTCTTCCAGTTCCTTCTTGCTTTCTTCATCATTTTTCTCAGCAAACTCATCAAATTTCACATTAGCACTCTCAATCATTTTGTTAGTGACTTTGTTCAAACATTTGTATGCTTTGCTCTTAGTAGAATATCCAAGAAATATTCCTTCATCTCCTTTAGTATCAAATTTACCATTTCTATCATCTTTCAGAATGTAACATTTGCTTCCAAAAACTTTGAAATAACTTACATTAGGTGTGTAGCCAAACCATAGCTCATAAGGTGTCTTATTTGTGTCTTTCTTCAATTGAATGTGGTTCAAGGTGTAAACTGCAGTGCTAACAACTTCTCTCCAATACATTTGTGCAACATCCTTTTCAATTATCAGTGTTCTGGCATAGTCAACTATAGATAGGTTCCTTCTTTCAGAAATACCATTTGTTGTGGTGTCCTTGGTGTAGAAACCTGTCTCTTAATTCCATGCTCATTGCAAAAGTTATTGAATTCATTAGAAATAAACTCACCTCCTCTATCTGATCTTAAGCATTTTAAATATTTTCTGGTTTCCTTTTCAAATTTAGCTTTATACCACTTAAACAATTTGAAAACTTCATATTTCTCCTTCAAAAACATTACTATCATCATCCTAGAGTAGTCATCAACAAATAAGATGAAATATTTGTCACCATTATAACTCTGAGTTCTCATAGGACTATATAAGTCGGTATGTACCAACTCCAAAATTCCTTTAGAAGAATAGTTCTTTCTCTTAAAACTAGATTTAGTCATTTTCCCTTTCTGACATTGATTTCACATGACATGGTCAGGCTTAGTTAGACTCGGTAAACCTCTAACTCTTCTCTTTTCACTGATCTTAACCATGTTGTCCAAATTCACATGACATAGTCTCTTATGCCACAACCAAACATCTTCATTTCTAGCCAACAAACAAGAAGTTTCAACTTTATCAAGATAAAATAGATTACCTTTGGATTGTTCACCAGTACCGACCAAATTTTCAATTTCATCATAGATCTTCACCTTTCTTCTTTCAAATGCAACTTGGTGACCTGAGTTATTCAATTGTGCAACACTCAACAAATTATAGTTAAGTCCTTTCACCCAATATGCATTCTCACATCTAATCTTATTGTTCAACAAGATAGATCCTTTTCCTTTCACTAAACAAGGTGTATCATTGCCCATTTTAAAATATCCTCCATTGTAGTATTCAAGATATTCAAATTTGTCCTCATCACCAGTCATATGATGTGTACAACCACTATCAATAATCCATGTATCATTCTTGCTAACATACCTTTCTTCTTCTTCTGAATCATCTTTCATTGCAACAAGTACCACTTCAATATCTTCATCAGTGTCGGTGTCGATATCAACATCATCATCTCCAACTAGGTAACAAGCCTTCTTGCCTTTATCTTTGTAGTCTCAGTTGTTTCTCTTGTCATATCTTTTGTGTTCTCAGTGATCTCTTTTGTCAAACTTTCTTTCACCAGATCAGTCATTGTCTTTATCTTCATCTCTCATGTTAGGACATCTAGTAGCAATATGGCCAATCTCAATATAAACATGCTAAAGGTAACTTTCCCTTATACCTTACCTTACCTTTTTGAAGTCTGCTAGCCATAAGTTCTTCAAGCTCATCAAGCTCATCTTCACTGTCACTGACACTTTCATTTCTTATGTTTGTTTATTGCTAGAAGTACCTGTTAATATGATTTAGAACAATAGAGAGGGGGGGGGGGGGGTGAATCAATTGTTCTCAAGTCCTGATGTATAAAACAATCTCAAAAAATTAACCTTAAATCAGATCCAATAACCAAAACAAACTCGGTCATCACTGATTCAATAATAGAAACATACAACAATGCAGTTCACTACCCAACTATAACTTAACTTGTAAAACATAGAAATGTTCAAACCAAAACATTCACACAAGTATTAACACCGAGATTTATAGTGGAAACCCAATTTGGGAAAAACCACTTTGTAACTTGCTACTATTATTTTCACTCTTGTGAAGTGAGCTCGGTAAAAATCCAACCCCTATCAAAGGTTACAATACACACTGTCAGGTGTGACCCGGTTAAAGGATTTCAATCACTCTATTAAAAGTGAGCCTAGTCATAGGACTTACATACACTCCATTAGAATGCAACCTTGTTCAATGGATTTAACATATGACTATTAGGTCAACCTCTGTTAAAAGGATTTTGACTGTTACAATGGTTAGAAAGTAGCAGCTATATTATCTAAAAAATATACAACTCAGTTTGCAAATATCAGATCTGATTTTGTACACTAATGCTGGTTTACTGACTTTGAAACTTTGCCATCTCCATCTCTGATCTGCTCAGAAATTTTCTTCAAGCAACCACCACAATTCTCCTTCAGCCTTTTCTGCTTAGACAGTTAATAAAACTTTACTCTTCTAGCATTCTTTGTTCACCCATGCACTCACATATCTAAATGCTCAGGTACCCTTATATTTTCCTCAATTAGGTTAACTCATCTTTTGCCCCTCAATCTCATTCATAGATCTTAGGGTTAGGTCATATTCATTGAATCTACCTGCTTCATGTTCTTTGGCTCCTTTTGTAGAATCATCTCAAATCTCTTAAAGATTTACAATAAAACATTTTACAATGCATTTAATGCTTCCAAATAATCAATAAATAAAGTCAACATGTTTTACATAATCCAAGAATTCAACAATGTTGGCTCCAAAATTAAATTCTCTTCAAATATAAAATTGCTGATGCTCGGTCAATAATGTGATCATCCATTCGGTCTTTATGTAGAAAGCTCGGTCATTACTAAAAATGTTTACTCGGCTTACATTGTCTTCCTCGACAATTTACTGTTGTTCGGTTGACACTATAATTTTGCTTGGCATATACTAACTCAGTCAACACTAACATTACTCAGCTTAAACATGATTTTTCCATTCTTTTCTCAGTTAAGCCTACCAGTTTAGTCTTCAGTCTTACTAATATAAACAATACATTGTCTCATCATTGTGCAACATAGCCAAGTACACTTTTTAGTATCAAGATAACTCAACCTTTCCTTAGGTGCTATTGTTACC